>PVJD01004129.1:0-144467 GCA_004026545.1 Mormoops blainvillei | reverse complement strand
ATATTTTCTGCAGAGTTTTTTGGGTCACAGAGTGGGTAGAACGGCATCCTGCCTTGATTACAAGAAGAAGGAAAATTCCTCATGTTCCATGGACACGTGTTTTCCTTGGCCCAAGCTTGACATCTCTTTGCCACTTAACTTACCTGCAGCCAACTGCACCCCTGCCCCATCTCTCATAATCACCTCAATTCAGCGCTCTACGTGATAGATGTCATTGTCATAGTATTATTCCTGGCTAGAGCTGACAAAGCAAAGCATGTACACATTCCCCCAAATTTGGCAGCACATTTGTAAAAGTGACCAATTGAGAAAATGATTAAGTAAGAATGTCTAGGGATATATTGAAATTAAGCAGGAGGGTGACAAGACATGTTTGTGCTTTAAGAATTTAAAGCTATTGAAGGAATCACTTAGAATCATTATGCTCATAGCTTTATCTAAGTAGGGAGAATGGGGGCAGTATGTATATATAAATGTATATGGACAAATAAATAACTTTAGAAGGCAGTATAGTACGAGGATTGAGAGCTTAGGCTCTGGAGTTAATTAGCTCAGGTCTCAATTCTTGCTCCCCCAGTTACCTGTTGTATGATGTTATATGGTAAGTTTTATAACATCTTTGTACCTGAGTTTCATCATCTATAAAATGGGGGTCACGATAGTACAATAGTCTATTGTTGTGAGGATTAAATGAAATTATACATATAAAGCAATTAGAATAGTATCTGGCACACTATAAGTGCTCAATGAAATGTTAGTATTATTATACTTGAAAGAAGAAATTGATAGAATATGGGAAATGATAGGAAAAAGAAAAATGAAACAAAGGGAAATGTAAGGATAACTTGAATGATTGACTGCATGATAAATGAGGAAAGAATCTAGAAGTGGGTGAAGATTTGAGGAAGATCATGAAAGAAGAATTCTGGTATCTCATGTATTACGTTTGAGGAAGCTGTAACACATGTAAACTGAGATGACAAGTCATCAATTGGCTATCTGTGAGTCTGGGGCTGGTAGGAAAGACTGCTAAAGACAGGGACTTCAGGAATCATCAGTGTACAGGGGAAGGTTGGGGCCATGGAGTTAGAGGAGAGAATAAGGAAAAGAAAGCAATTTATTCGTAAGGTAACTACTTAAAATACTCTGACAATGTTCTCTTTTATTCTCTTTTAAATTAACCTTGTTTTGTGTTTCTGACTATGAAAGTAATAAATATGTGATTTCTGCATAAAATTTTGAGCATTTTATTAATGTTCTTTTAAAAAAAATTGTATGTGATTTTTTTTTTTTAATTAACAGCCTTGTTCTGAGAAGAAAATGCTCTTGAGTCACCTTAGTTTGGAGCTTCGAACACAAGACAAATGTAAAATACCTCTTGCTCTGTTGTCTTCGGTGAAGTCCAAACAAAAGTCCGCTTGAATCCGACCCTCGTTAGATGAAACCTCAGCTGTGCTGCTGCCCAGACGGGAAGGTGGGAGCTAGAGGCAGGAGGATGCACTGCATCCTCTGTGATGGAGAATAATACTGAGGCCCTTGGCCCTGCTGACACTTCGGCAGGGCAGGCTAGTATTAGGGGAGAAAACTCATGATTACTTCAAGTACAGACATTTCCCGTTCCGTTGTGTTACTGTGCCGCCTGGAAGTTGAAAGAAAACATGACAACCTTGGCTCTGTCAGGGCTCTACCGTCACCCACCTCACGTCAGGTGCAGTGGCCGGTGGCAAGGAAGAGGGCTGCTCCAAACCCTCTGCCCAAGAGTGGGGAAATCTGTGACAGGTGGTCACTTCAGAGGGAAGACGATTCTGAAAGGTTTTCCACAGAAATCCAGTGCAAGCCCTGCACCTGTGTCCCATGCCTTTCCCGCTGCCTTCCCCAGTCCCTGTTTGGATCTGGAAGGAGTCCAGTCATGGGTGAACCAATAGGCGGGCTCAGTCTGGGGACAAGGCATCAGCAAAGCTGAGCTGCCAACCCCAGGCCAGTGAGAGTAATCAAGCTCCAATGAACTCAGTCAGAATTCCACAAACATCTAGAAAGAAGCTCTTTTAATTTCAGAATTCCTGAAAGTTACGTTTCACTCTAGGTATTATTCTATCTTGTCCGGCGGGGTGGGGGAGGAGGGGAGGACCTCATAATATTTTCAAAGTTAAGAGCCTCTGAAGCTATTAATCTGACCCTGGGCGAATCGTCATCGTCAGTATTATGGGTGGTATGCGGTGAGCGGGGCATATCTACTCACTTATTTGTAAGACTATGTCCATTTTCTCTGCATGTGGGGAGAAGAAAAAGGCCCAATATTCTCTTTCCAGGTCCTTAGTTGGTTGTTTTCATACACCTTGTCGACCGCCTCAGCTTAGACAGGCATAGAGCTATGTGACCTTTTTTTTGACATTTTGCCTCTTGCCACCTGTCTTATTTACACTCAGCTTTAGGTTTAATCAATTATTTTTAGTAAATATGCTTTTCTGCATCTCTTCTCTGCCATTGTTCATAGTTGATGATTCTTTATTACTATAAGAAGTTATCTTGTATTCTCAAGAATGTGTTTTGTCCAATCATCATTAAACACTGCAGAGGGACACCATTTATCATAAATTATAGCAGGCAAGGCCGACACGTTGTGAACTCTCTTCTTGAACTTCCAGAAAATATGAGTGAGTGTGCAAAGTTAAAACAAAACAACAAATAAGAAACATGTCTAGTCTGAAAATGACTGCAAACCCCTGAAGGATTATGGCTCTTAGCCAGAATTTATTGTATGGGAAACCTTGAATATTCCTTGTTTTTCTTTGTTTTCACTTGGGTTTCAGGTTTCAAGACCATTATAATGTTACCAGACAGAGCTCATGGAAGGTTAGCTGGAGGAAGCTGTGTAAATCATGACAATTTCACCCTACATTTGCCATCCTCAATCTTAGACTCAAACCCCCTCGTCCCACAATTCCCCTTCTCCTTCCTATTTTTGTATACCACCCCCAACACATTCCCTTTAGGGAAACCAAGAGGGATAAAAAAAACCCACCCCAAACTCTGAGCTATAACAAAGGTTTTAGAGTTTTCTTACATGTTGACATCGAAGGAAAAAAAACCAAAAAACTAGCACACCCCCTCCATCCTTTTAAATCCTACTCTACTCCTGGGATTTTACTGATTTCCAACTCTGAAAAGTCTTCAGAGAATACTCAAAAACTGAACACGCATAGGAGACTTTTGCTAGATTGAGAATAAAAGTTAAAAGTCAAGCCATTCCAGGAATCTTCTGCTTTTTTTTTTCCTCCAGAAATATTTCAGATGAGATGCCTTTAAAAGACACAATTAGATGTGTAACACTAATGACCCTTGACCTCTGGGATTTGGGATGTAGTTTGGAGTCACTTTCCAGAATGAGCATCGTCTTTAACCAGAAAGGGGTGCCTCCCACAACTAACATGGGAAAACTAATCTTTGGAAAGCAACCATCTTGGGAAGAAAAGCTTGATTACCTATAATTAATTCATGTTGTTTATTGCAATCTAAGTGGGACCTGACTAAATACCGTCTGTGTGTGTGTGTGTGTGTGTGTGTGTGTTTAAGAAGGACTGGGTAGAATGTACCCGCCTCCTTTTTTTAAGAGGAGTTAAAATGAATTAAAGGAAGATTTGTTTCTCACCCAGAAGAGATTAATTTGGGAAACATTTCTTTTGACACATTACTCATAATTAAAGTAATTCATTTTCTGTTTCCTTTAAGTAAAAACTTGTGGCTTTACTTAACCTTCCATCAATTACCGGTAACTCCCTCAAAGCAAAATAACCTTGAACTCCATAAACACACACACTTAATTCTTTATTGACAGAGAAAGAAGCAATGGTTGCCACTTGATTATAGGGACTCCAGCCTTATTGCAGCTCCAAAGGCAGATGTCTTGAGTGCACCAACCTGCAGTTCCCTACTTTTATGGACAGGACTTTGACTTTGAAATTCTACCTTCTACATTTCACCAATGCCACAACCATAGGATTCTACTAAAATTATGATGTTAGAAATATTTGCACAGGAACACTCTTCATTCATGAATATGTTTTAATCTTCTTTATGTTAGGCACTGAGAACACTCTTCATTCATGAATATGTTTTAATCTTCTTTATGTTAGGCACTGAGAACAGGGCAGTGAGCAAAATAAGTGTGGTTGCTTCCTTCACGGGGCTTATACTCTGGTGGAGAAGAGAAAGGCTAGCCAAATATTTGAAATCATTACAAATAGTTAAAAATAATTACAAAGAAACATACTGAGTGCTATGAGAATGCCTCATCAGGGAAGATGATTTATTCTATCTACCGATCTATCCATCTATCATCTGTCAATACCCAGCAAGAAGTGTGGGCAGGGGGGAGTTTGTCAGATCAGAAAAGTCCTTCCTAACGAAATGTCTGAACTAATTTCAGAAGGATGACTCTTATGTTAATACAATGGGACTCAATATAGCAATTAAAAATGATTGAGCGAGAACAGCATGCATCAAATCCAGAGATGAAGGATTTCAGCCTCCCTGGATTTCAGATCAGGTGGGTGCTAAAAGGAAGAGCAGAGTTTCTGTGAGAATTCAAGCCCCTACAAGTGCTGCCTCTGCCTTTAACGCTGATTCTGAAGTGAGAGAGTCGTGGGTGCATTTTAGCCGCAGGAGGGACGGGGAGGAGAGAGAGGCATCCTGATCCCTGAACTGCTTTAAGTTTATACTGACAACAGGGGTTCTGAATGCCACACATGTAATTTACGGGTGCTGGGGTGCTAGAAGGAGACAGCCAAAAACTACCCCATCCTCTAGCTTTCTTTTACTTACTATTAATGGAACAGGCTGGAATTAAATCATTTATTTGACACAACTGGATCTGCTCTTACAGGGTCGCTTACCTCATCGGCCCCTCCCCTCCTCGGCTTTGCTTTGCTGTGGTGCTTTCATCTGTGACGGGGCAGCTCGTTTCCACTCCTGGGTCCAGGGAACTCCCTGCTTTTGTTCATTTGATGTATTATAATTTAAAGTATTATTAAAAAAGAAAACTAAACTCATGTTGTCTATTAATTAAAAGAAAATAATTAAAACCAAATGTAAATATTTTATTAGTATTTTGTCTTTACTAATATTGCATCTCTCTAATCTTAGCCATTAGTATCCCCCCAAATTAGGTGATAGTTATTATTATTTTTTAGGTAAAAAACTCAACTTGAGATCACAAACATGATTCTAATGTTAGATCACCATATTTTGATTAATCTACATCTCCAGCTAAACACTAATCCCTTAGAGGGCGGTCCCATCCCAGCATGTACAATACCAACCACAGTTGACATAATGAGCCATTATAGAATTTTGAAAACATAGGAAATATTCTTTTGTGATAAAAAGAGTGAGAAATAAAAAGCTGTATTTGTAAAATAAAATAAATAGCCCTGGCAGTGGCTCAGTTGTTTGGAGCATTGTCCTGTACATCAAACATTTGCAGATTGGATTCTAGGTCAGGGCACAATAGTGTTTTTCTCTCTCTTTCTCTCTAAAAATCAATCAACAGATCCTCAGATGAGGATAAAAAAATGAAAATCAATAAATCAATAAACACATTGGCAGGCAGAAATGAAGACTACATTTTTTCTAACTTTGGAAGATATGAATGTAATAATTAGTGGGATTTTATTTCTTTTCTCATTTTTAAAATATAGAATACTTAATAAATTTGTATATCATCTTTGCACAGCGATCCTGCTAATCTTCCTTCTATCACTTGAATTTTAGTCTATGTGCTCCCAAAGTGAACACAGCATGATCTTTATTTCAATTCAGTGCCCAGAATAGAACGGACCATCAGTAAATGCATTTTTAACAGATAAAAATGATTGATATACTCATTCCCACTTGTCTTAAGGCTTATGACTTTCTCATCACACAATAGTATATAAGTGAATGAGCCAGCTTTTTAAAAATGTTAATTCTATTTTTGGTAATAACAAGTTATAGATACACTGATCCTTTAAAAAAAAAAAAAAAGAGTCTGAATCATAACCTAAATAATGGAAAGAGAAGACCTGAGCACTTTTCCAAGCTCCAAGTGAAGGAGATTTTAGGTTAGAGGACAGTCAAGGGTTCGAAGGCAGACCCGGTGTTGGCTCACAGAAGACCTCTTCCATCTTTTTCCCTTCTTCTCTTGCTTTCTCTCCCCTGTGCGACTAAGCCAAAAATTGAGGGGAAAAAAATGAAGCTAGTCATTTTTGGATCAAAACAACTCTAAAAATGCAAGCTGAGCAGATCTAAGCTTTGTTAAGTCAGTCCACATGTCAGCCACAGACTTATATCCAGGTGAGAAATGCAGACTAGATGCAGACGAGAAGGAACAATTTAAGGAAAAGTAAGTTAAAGGCTTTTGCTCTAATAGACGGACAGAGTGGGTGGTGAATAGATTTGAAGCAACCCATGTCTGGGACTGTGAACATGGACGAGACATTCATGTTTAGGGAAAAATTTCACTTGGCATCCAGCCATGGTAATTTTGGGCTCAATCATGCTAGACTTCAATCAGAGTGAGTAACTTCCCTTTAGAATTTAATATCTGTAAGACAATCACAACTACTTGTCTGGTGGATATACACTAGAGGAAGACGGGCCAATCTACTTCAAGCTATCTCACAAAGACTCTGTCACCTTTACTTCCCTCACAGTTTGAGTTTGCAGGTTTATACCTGTCTACATTCATAATAACACAGTGAAAGAATAGCTCAAGTTCTTAAAAAATGAATAAAGTCATTTGAATGTAATACTGACTTTATTTGAATATTTATTTTCAACCAAATAGTTTCCTTTCATGATCTTTTCTCCAGTTGACATAGTTGACAGCAAAGAAAGTCTTCCAGTTTCAACATGTTTGCCTGTTCACTTTTGTCTTTGAGCCTGCGGTTTGTCCTGACACAAAGAACAAACACCAAGGGGTTCAGAGAATAAGAGATAGCTTTGGAAAAGATAAATATGAAAACTGCTATTTATTTTAAAAGGGCAGGTTGAGGTTATGCATCTTTAGTGTTTGAGAAAAACACATCAATCCAGTATTCCGAAGAAACATTATTCTGTAGAATTAGAATCCTTATTTCACAAAGCAAATAAAATATATTCACTTCAAAATTTGGCATTTTGATAATTAAAACTTCTTTACCTAAGCAAATGAGCCTTTTCTTTAAAAGAGAAAAGAAATTAACCTGATAATGACATCCATATCCTTTCGCTTCATTTACGTGTATAATGTGAAGAATTACCATCTCTTTAACTCCGAGTGCGATTCCGTATTTTAAAGATCTTTACATACTGATTTTCTCTGCTCTATTTCCTCTTAAAGTATTTATCAGAAGACACTGGCTTTTTATTTGGTCTCCCTCTTTCTTTTCTGTGCCCTAGAGTGGGATTCTCAAAGGAAGGCCCAAGTACTGTCTGCATTTGAATAAGCTCCACAGTCCGTCGCAATGCAGGGTCCTGTGTTAACTGAAGGCATGGCACAGGACAGTGAGATAGTCAACCACGGAAGAAAATGTGAAAACCTAGCCGGCAGACGATCCAGTCCAGGAAAAGACTATGCAGCGATCCATACTTAGAGCAGGATCGTGGAAGGCTCGGGGAAAGGTCTGAGAGGGAAAAACGAGATTTAATACTACTCTTGAGACATTAAAAGAATTTAGGAGACAGAAAGGGCAGGAAATGTAAGGGGGGAAAAAAGAAATGCAATTAGGAACTCTAAGAAAACAATAAACCAGATAAGAAACTAAGTGTGATAATCACAGTATGCTACTTGGCATTTCAATGGGTAATGTTTATACGTCATTAGAATGTAAATAGCAGTTAATGACTTTGAATTTCAATAGACAACTTAAAGAGAGAGTATTATACAATTGTTAGGAACATAGGCCCTAGAATTCTTACTGGCTTTATGAATCCAGAAATTTACTTAATTTCTATGTTACTCAATTTCTTTTCTGTAAGTTAGAAATATAATAATAGTTACCTATTTTACAGTCTTGTTGTGGAGTTTAAATAAGTTAATTCACACAAAGCAGTTGTGACAGCACAACACATAGTCTTCAATAGGTGATAGCTGAAGCAACCAACTATGTATAATAAACAAGTATTTATTGACACAGACCAAAAATGAAATGGTATTAAATTTGACAATATACATTATAAGTCCAGATGGCTGAAATGGGAAGAATAGTGACATGCAGTCAAGAAATACCAGTTTTAGTTGATAGAAACAAAAATAAATAACAAAAAGACAACTAAGAGAAAAAAATTCAGCAAAATGATTGTGTAAGTGGGTTAAATCATAATCCATCATAGCAGGAAGCTAATAATAGATTATGACTATAATTAATAAATCAAAATCTGTCATGTAAGCTTATAGCAGAAAGATATAGGAGGAAACAACAGAAGAACCAAAAGAAATAAAAGTGGTTCTCTTGGAGGATCAAAGGAGGTAAATACATTTACCTTTAAATATCTTATAATTTTTTCAATTATACCTCAATAAAACTGTAAAAAAAAAAAAAGATAAAGGGGTTTAAGGTGGATTGTCCCAGTCATAGCGGAAGATTGTAGACAAGACATTAAAGTAATGCTATGATATCTAGAATTTTTGCTAGGATTTTGACAGCTTGGAAAATATGAAAATGATAGGGAAAAAATGCCAATTTCTGGACAAAATTAGATCGTTTAAAAATAATCTAGTAACTAACCATGATAAACAAATAAAATGTTACTTTTATTGATGAAGTCAGGAAAAAAATCACAGTACATCTGAAAAACAAGTGAAGCTTAATATCAATCACACTTTTATGCCCCCCACCCCCACCCGGCCTCCTTGAAATCATCAAGCGTAGTTTGGGGAGGCGCTGGACTACCGACTTCGGGCTCTTTGGAGGCAGCTTTTTCTGTCCAGTCTACTCTTCTCCTGGTCTTTTTATTTCCTGGCTTCACTGTGAAGATTTCTGCATCATTAGATTTCCTTTCCTGTGTTCCCAAAGGAAGAGCACATTTGCAGTCAATCCTGGAAACCTGATCTTCATCCCGAATCTCTGCTCAAAAGCCACTAGGGGCGGGTGATGTAGACACTCCTGTTTTATTAAGAAAATGCGTAATGTGTACTTAAAATAGCAATGCTTGCTTTTGTGAATTTCATCCATGCTTTTTAATATAGACCTCACAGAACATGCATTTTTTGGCTATTTGTTTTATTTATTTTTTGGTCAGTATCTAAGCTTTTAAAATTCATAATTTTATTGTTTGCATAGACTAGAGGAATCAATGACCAAAGTACTTCGTTTGCCAAAGCTGACCAGAGTTTCTCAGCAGCTAGAAGAACACCTCACACTGGTAGCTTCTGTTGGATTCCTAGGAACTATATTCAGGTACGGGGTGCAGCACAAATAACACCCCTTTTTTATTATGAAATCTTTTATTAGAAAACCATAAGCACGTAATTCTGCAGCATAACAATATCACACTCAAGCATACCATGTGACATTTTAGGAGACATGTTCAAATTGCTGTCTGCTTCATGCAAAACATTCACGTATCCTACCTACCGCACTCAAACAGGCATTGCTTCTGCCTGAGCCTGCATATATAGGTAACAATATAGGTGTAATAATTTATGGTTTTAATTTGAACATGTCACCTAAAATGTCATATGTATGCTTGAGTGTGATATTGTTATATTACAGAATTACATGCTTATGGTTTTGTAATAAAAGATTTTGTAATAAAAAAGGGGCATTATTTGTGCTACACCCTGTATATAATTTTTTTTTTTTAAAGAGATTGGCTAAGAAGTGTTGCTTCCTGAAAATCCCAAATTCCTGCTTCTCTTGGTACAGAAAGGTTCATATGAAATTTCTGGCTTTAATGAAAGGTGAGAATGTAAAATAATATGAGGTACAACTCTTTTGGAAGTAATCTCATCAGTGGCTTATGATTCCATTCTCATTACTTCACAGTTACATTAGGTCACCCCATAGTCCCTTTCTATTCTTCCCATCGTATAAGATTAAGCTGATTTTCATGCTTAGGGGAAACACATGACTTCAACAGGTGACTTTAAAGGGGTATGATAGGACCTGTTTTCTCCGTATGACCTTCCACTGCCAGCTCTATGGTCGGTAGTTCTTATGCTGGGGATGCAGCTCCTATGGGGGTCAGGGCAGAAAACTCAAGTAGAGAAAAGAGCCACAAAGGCTGCCAGGAGCATTTTCATAATGAAGGGAAAGAAAGGAAGGCAATATGGCTGTAGCTCAGCAGGGGTGAGGGGCCCAAGAGGTGAGGCCAGAGAGCTACTAGGGATGGGGAGGTAAGGGCGTTGATTTTGTAGCGCCTCGGAGGCTTTGAAGGACCTTCACTTGGAGGGAAATAAGTAGATACTGGAAAGTTTAAGCAAAAGGCTTTGAGGTTTTTAAAGGGCTACTCTGTCTACCCTTTTGAGAGTAGACCTTATTAATTAAGAGTCTCGAAGCAGGGAGGCCAAAATAAGGCTATTTCAGTAAACTAGGCCACAGAAGATAGTTGCTTAAACCAGGAAGTTGGTGGTAAAAAAAAAAAATGAAAAGAGATTGGATTCTGGATCTACTTTGAAGATAGAAGCAATAGGATGTCCCTACCATTTGAATGTTGGGATATAAGCGAAAGAGAGGAGTTAAGGGTGACACCAAGATCATGGCCTGTACAACTGGAAGGATGGAATTTCCATTTCCTGATGCACACAGATATCTTCAGGTAGAGCAGGTTGGTTTAGAGAGACTAGGAGTTCAGTGTAAGAAACATCAAATTTGAGAAATCTGTTACAAATACAAATACAAAGTTGAGAGGAGTAACCAAGAAATAAATGTCTAACTTTTAAAATATTTATTATAAAAATTGAGTTCACACAGACTAAGTATCACAAGGTAAATTCATAGCCTAATGATAATCTTGAATCTTCCACATAAAAATACTATGACATATTGTTATTTTGTTGAATAACAATTGTGAAGATTCTTGAAATAAAGCGTAACACTGAAGCTTGAAGATAAAATCTTTTACCCTTGCTCTCAAAATTGACACCAATGAGCCCCAAAAGCCTGAGGGCCCTTGCTATCAGATCATCCATTGTTATAATAAAGCATGTCATGTCAAAATTCATCAGGCGTTTTCACAAAGCATATTTTACATTTGACTTGCCCCTAAGCATTTAGGTATTTTTTTTCCCCCCGAAGCCACCTGTAAAGTTAGATTAGATAATTCTTAAGAGTTTAATTTTACTCAGGTGTGCTGACAAGCACAAACAATAAATCCCTGGGAAATTTCCAGATTTCAGTTGTTCTTTGTCTATGCAAGTGGAATGAGCCAAAAAAAAAAAAAAAAAAAAAAGAGGCAGAATTTAACTTATTCATTTTTTTCCTTTACTAAAGAATCTATAGCCAGCTTCTGTGATTTGAAAGAGCCCTACTCTCTGCTCTGGGGCAAACCCACAGCGGGGACTCGCGTCTACTGCTGTAAGAGACCCTGAGGGACTTGAGGCTTGAGAATTTTCCATTGCAGCCTTCACAGGTCCATCCTCAGACCCTGTAGCTATTCCGCCCTGTCCCCTCTTGCAAATGACTTTATCTCCTAACTAACCCTCCCCCTCACTCTTGATAAACTCCAGACTGCCCAAACACCCAGACGGTGTCAACTAAGAAACCTAAAAGAATTTTGTGAGTTTATCAGAGCCAATGATGACAATTGCTGGGAAGCAACATCCCAATGGACTGAGAAAATGCTCTGGAAAAATGGCAGTTTTGCACTTTATTTTATACATTAGAATCAAAAGAGAAGAGGTAAGCGAGTTACATGAAATTTGCTGGTAATAGATTAGGGAGGCGGAGAAAGCAAAGGGGGGAACCCTTTGGGATTGAATAAAAAGTAAAATGAGAGACACACGCTTCTTTTACATGGGTGAGTACAGGGTAGCTAACAGCCAACAATTAACATGATAATGATAACAACGAGGGGATTTGTGGCCTCCACTCTGGTGGAGTGTGTATGTTTTGAGGGGTCTGAAAAAAGGGAAATTATTTTGTTATTGCAAAGGCATGTTATCAGGTATGTTATCCTAGATGCAAAAAGACAACAGACAGGCTCAGTCAAGGTAAAGACTGACCTCCGTTAGGGAAAAATACTGCCTTAGGGCATGACTACCCTCCATGAGCCACTTTTATAGAAAGTTTTAATTTCAGACCATCCGATGTGGCTACTTTCTGTCTCTGAGTTTGTAAAGCCACCATGCAGGCCTCCCCTGAGCTTGTCAAGTTTAGTACGTGGCCCCTCTTCATCCACAACTGCAAGAACAGTCCCTTTATTCCTATTTCTGAAAGTAGTATATGCCCACTGGCTTCCTACTGCTGAAGTCCAATAAAACCTTCTGCCCCACCCACCCCAATTAGAACATTCATTTGTAGCCTTCTCATGTCTGGCATTTTCAAACAAAAGCTTATGCTAGCTGGCCCATGAGGCCACAGTTATCCTGTGCCCTACAGAATTCCATTACCCCCATGCCAGCACCTCTCCTCCTCACTGAGTTCAGTTGTTGGTGGCAAGTGGAGAGACGGGAAGGAACAGGTTGGAAGATGTGCATTCTAGGACCAAAAAAAAGCATAACCTAAGTGAAGAGGCCCTTTGATGTGGTTGTGAATAATTCCGGTTGTCCAATGTGTAGAAAGTTGGAAAGTAAATGAATGTGAAAATAGACAAAGGCCAGACCCTATAGGACCTCAAATATCCAGTCTAAGAGTTTAGGATTTGTTTGACAAGGGTAGGTAGTCACCGACAACTCTCAGTTGGGTAGCGACGTCAAAACTAACATTAAAAGAATCAACGTGGGACATCATATAGTTCACTGAGTTCTTTCCTATATATGATTTCATTTAAGTATTGATTTTTCTTCATGAATTTCCTTCCGGCACCAATGTTTAACCTCGATCAGAGAGAGGAAATGCAAGAGGAAGAAGAGAAGCTGGAGAATATTGTGAAGATTATAAGAACTGGCCCGTGCTCTGATTGTTTAACGCTATAGCCCAGCACCTAGCCCTGTAGCTGGCTCTTAGCAGAGTCTCCATCGGTGTGTGGGCGGAGCACACAGATGAAGTCTGGCCAAATTGCTCTCCAGTGGGCAGCGTTCCTTTGCCTACCCAGGCAGACTTTCTTTGCACATATGCATTAAAAGATGGGTGCTGAGGGGCGCAAAGCAGGAGGATGTACAGAGATAACTGGTTTGTCCAATTTCCAGCAGCGCATTTTGCTTTAGAGCCTTCTAAAGAAGGGTAAAAGGGGAGAAAAGGAAAATATCTCGTTAGTGAGGTCAGTGCTCAAAGTCTGGGTGGCTTTGCTTTCTTTTTATGTTTTTTAAGGAGTAATCATTTATTAAATTTATCCATCGACTGTAAAAAATTCCACCCTTTCTATTAATTTATAACCAGAGGAAATTCCTGGGCGATTTTTGAAGTTTTCCTTTATCCAATATCGGGATGAGCCATGGGCTGCACGATGCTTACATAACCTTTAGAGCTGAGTCGGAAAAAATAAAAAGCAACTCAAATGGCTGTTTTATGAGACTTCTGCAGGGTGGGTTTCAGGATGATGTTTTGATTCCGTGATTGAAATCATAGTTTATTTTCAGCACTGGCCACGTGGAAGATTTGTTTTACTTTTGGCCCATCGCACAAAATGAAAGGAATCTAAATGTGTGTCTTTTAAACCACTTCAGACTTCCTTGTGGATCCAGGATCAACCAATCAGAAATAAATACATGAAGGCAAAAGTTGAATTTTGTGGGAAAACTTATCTCACAATACAAAAATGATCTTAATTATCATTAAGTATATACAAATAGGACTATTTTGTCCAAAATGCTTAAAAAGGGGAAAAATTCAGTCTTAGGGGTAGATGTGGATCAGCAACAAGTCAGCTCACTCCTTCAAATACAGATGACAAATATTCTTACACCCATACAACTATACAATAGTCTCCCCTTATCCACAGGAAATATGTCCCAAGACTCCTAGTAAATGCCTAAACCTGAGGATAATACCAAACTTATATAACTTATTTTTTTTTCTACACATACATACATATATATGGTAAAGTTTAATTTATAAATTAGGCACAGTAAAAGGATAACAACAATAACTAATAAAATAGAACAATTATGGCAATATACTGTAATAAAAGTTATGTGACCGTCTCTCAAAATATTGTACTGTACTCACGCTTTCACAAGGAAGCCTTTTACAGTTTCTCTTTGTCATATTTGAATTGCCAGCATCTCCACTTTTGAGCTTTGGAGGAATTATTAAATAAAATAAGGGAAACTTGAACACAAACACTGTGATACCGTGATAGTCGATCTGATAGCTGAGAAGGCTAAGTGACTACAGGCTGGGCAGTGTACTCAACATGGAGAACTAATATTTTCCACAACTTTGAGCCAATCAGCCTTCCAAAGTGGCTTCCTAAATTAAAAAGAGAACAGGATCTTCTGGGAGAGGTGTGGGGCAAGCAGATGAAAAACCCCTGGTATGGAAAAGCTATAGACATTACAAGTCCAACCACCAGGCTGACTGACCTAAGCTATGCTCCTTTTATATAACTTGACTTGAAAATTGTGCAGATCTAAAATAGAGAAGAATTCTCCCCAATTATTAGTCCGCGGAGAGCTCCTTGGGGAGTTTACATACTCCATCTGCTTTACAGAGGAAAACAAAAACATGCCAAAAAAAAAAAATCAAGTAAAAGCAAGGATGGAAGTGGAGAACCAAATTCTGGCTACAAACCACCAAACCCATAATTTTACACTCTACAAACATCTAAATAAACAAAATCATGCAGTGTAAACACCACTGATACAGGACTACCCCAGTGTTCAATAGCCTTAGGGGAAATAAAATAAGTTTTTCACAAAAGAAACATTCTCTATAGTTTTAGAAAAATTATTATTTTTAAAGAAACTAAGTGATGTCTCTCTAACTTCCCATTTAAAGTAAGTATAATAAACAAGAGCTTGAATTTAGGGAGATAAAGATGTTTATGAATCAAAAGTACCCATAATTCCCAGTAAAGAGTTTAGTTTGAGTAACTTTCTAAAACTTGAAAGCAGAAAATAATTGGTAAATATAGTGTGTCCTTACTCAATTTTATACAGAAAGGTAACTTTGGGTCCAACACAAAATATGAGGATGGATTTCTTGGTGTAGATCTCTTTATATATTCAGGGCCATAAGCATATTTTCATTGTCAGGCTGTATAGTGATGATTCTTGGTTCAGAAAAAGTGGTCAATCAAAAGGATTTTATTTTCTTGTCAAGCAGTAGTATACTGTGGCACCTCTAACATCAGTGCTCACAATCTGTGGGACTCAGACAAAAGAAATTCTAATAGGATCCCCCTCAGAACCCATGGCTAGTTGCTACTGTTAACTACCCTGGCGACTTTGCCAGACTTGATGCAGTTTCTTTCTTTCTCGCTGCTGTTTCTGTCACTGTCTCCTCCACCCCTCAAGTTCTTCTTTCTACCTATTCCACTTCCTTATGGTTGCTTCTTTCCTCCTCTCTTTGTGACTTTCAGCTGCTTCTCCCGTTTCCGATTGCTTATTCTCTCTATTACCTCATTCTGAAGTTTTCCGAGGGGGATCTTTTGGTTCCGGTAGTTGGTATTAACCTTGCTGGGGAGGGCTCTTATGCTAGGTCAACTCACGGGGTATAATCTATAGATGGTCTCTTCCCAAGTCAGAGACTCACTTGGTCTAATGAGCAGTACTCTGGATGGCAGGGTCATGTTGTCATTTTTCTTAAGGGAATTTGTGGCATGATGGCCACTTGGAGCAACCTAATCTCACGCTGCATTGTCAATTTCTCCCTGACAGCTGCTATGGGAATTGTATAGAAAACAGAGAACTTTTAAGAGCATCTGAAGACTCAGAAATGAAATACAAGAAGAAATCGTGACCAGGAAAGACTTACATGTCTAGTCATTCCAACTGTAAAGAAGAAAACAATCCCTGAGCTTACATGCCTTCCGACTATTGGCCCATTTCCTCTCCGTGCCTTGTAAGAATCACCTGTAGTTCCGTGTCTGTTATCCTGCCTTCCATTTATTCTTCGGCTTATCCAGTGTTTCTTCCACTCTCTCCTGCAGTCAGCTACAAGCTGTTCTTGCTAAGGTCGCCAGTGACTTCCTCATTACTACACTCAGCAGACACTTGGAGTTCTCCTCTTACATGATCACTGTTAAGAAAAATTATCCAAAAGCTGGAAATAGACAAAAAGATTCCTGAGTGTTCTTTTAGCAGAGTGGTAGGCATGGTCTAGCTCAACTGGGCATTGTATAATTCTGGAGTGGTATGCACCTTCGATTAAGTTTTTATTGAGTGGGCTATTTTGCGACTCGGAAGGGATAGAGATTTAACCTATAGAAAAAAATCTGATACCAAAGCAAGTGATTTTTGACTGAGAGAAATGCAAATAACTCCTGCTATTGCACTGAATTAATTTGGTTTAGAATAGATTCAATTGATTTCCATCAGATAGAAAATATTATCCCAAACATTACAGACTATTGTCCTGCAGGATATTAAACAGTTTTTTTTTTTTGTTATTTAGTAAATTAATTTTAACATGCCCTTGACTATTTAAATCTCTGGTCTTCCTGTTCTCCTCTGAACCAGTCTTAATATTGTATGGTTTTCCTTCATAGTTAATGAGATGAGCAAATTCTTTGAATTGTGTGAATTTTATATCTTTATAAAAGTTATGATTTTAACTTTTTGAAAATTATACTTTTGAATCACTCAGGAGAATGGTACAGCACTGACCACTCCCTTCAGGTTAAAAAGGTCTCCTAAATTGCTTTCTGTGACACCCCATTCTTCTAGCCTTCCTTCTTCTATTCACTGTTCATATATTCGAGTTCCCTGGGGCTGGGTCTTCCGCCCTATTCTCTTTTCTAAACACATACACTCTCTCCCCTCTTTCTGGTGATTATGTCTATTTTCCTACTAAAACTGATCAATTTATATTTCTAGGTCAATCTTCTCTTTTTGTGTATCCAGGTATCTAAATAACATGTCTGTGTGGGTGATTCACACCACCCCAAACTTGCTAATGCTCAAAGCAAACGTAGTTAATAGTCCACAGGAACGTCTTGGTGAACACCAAAATACTAGAGCATATATTTTAATAATCTTGAGAAAATATTTTACTTAGGTCATGGTAAAGTATAAGATATTTATGCTAAAAAAAATGGCTACACATTTGTAGTGACTGGGATATTTTTATCTGCCAGATTCAGTGTTTTCTTCCTCTGGATGATGTTAAATAAATGTAAAAATTCCACGCTGGTCTTCCCATTTCTGTAATCCAGGAGAACTTCTTACCTTCTCTTTCTTTCTTTTGACTGGGAAGAATACAGCTGATAAAATTGTAATTCTTCTTCATGTCAATCATATATTTTAGAATATGCCTAAATCTCCTCAAACACATAGTCCTAGACTATTTCTTTAAGCCTAGATGACTTCTAAATTACTTAATCATATTAAAAAATTGTAGCCAATTGTTCTGCAGCTGTGGATGACTGAGGCTAATCTCGTTCCTATACACACGAGGATCCAAGAAGTTTGTGGGAAAGAGCTCAACCCAAGGAAATGAAGAGAAACAGAGAAGCCAGTGGACTGATCTTGGAAGGGAGGGGTGGCTCTGAACACAATTTCTCACCTAGATTATGCCCCAGTCCAGCCCCTATGGACTCGTGACCAAGTTTATAAAGGATGAAATTTTAATAAAAAAAAAGTAAAAGTGAAAAAACTGTTTTCCCTTAGATATCTCTGGTGTCAAATCACCAGGCTTGTAGGCACTGAGAGTGGCACTGAGGTGGTGACAGCAGTACTGGCAATGAAAGCAGCAACATTAGGGGAAACTGAGTCCACCACAGCTCTGGCTGGATGTCAGTGCCCTTGACGTTGGTCATCATTACACTTGGTGTAGATCTGGTGACATCTTCTCTCGCAGTCAGGAGCGGTCTTAGTCTGGAAGACAGTGGCAGCAGTAGAAGCAGCTGCAGTGGTGTTTTTGATGAAGGCGCAGCTGCTATTTTTGGCATCAGCTGCAGCCAGGGTATTCATCACAAGGATTCGAGGCGAAAGAGGGATTGAATTCAAGGCATGCCATGGCGGTCAAGGGGCTTAGTGCTTGGCCCACTTGGGGGAAACCCTCTGGGAACTCCAAGCTCTCTTGGTGAAAGAATTGAGGGAGGAAGCAGTTTCTTCTGAGCACCAGTGCGTGGACTTCGACAGATTCTATTTGGTTGCTGATATTCACATCCCATCCCCAGGCTGGTGTGACTTGGAAAACACAAGCCACATATGTGCCGTCCTTACCAGCAGCTACACCTTCCCAGTTGTAGTCTCTCACTGGCGCTACTAGAGTGGAAAAGGCCAAGACGACTCAGCTGCCAACATGGGCTGCTTTCAGCTGCATTCTGTGGTCTCTGTCGCTTCAGTGAGCAATGTCAAGACTAGTGTTTATAGCAGTCCAAAAGTTGACCTCTTAGTGAGTATGAATAAAAATCTAAAACTTTCCCATACTGAGTAAGCCATTCCACTTGGAAGGCCAGTCTTACGCATGGTGTCTCTGTGAGAGAAGCTACCACGGGGGGATTCCCTGGGCACAGAGACTGACGCTTTCTGCCAGGTGACCCTGCGCTGGTCACAGTTAGCTGGGCCAGAGATTAATGCCGGATACAAAGATAGCCCATTTAGAGGCTATTACAAAAGCCTTTCAGTGAGGATGGCGACAGGCTGAACTAATCAGATTCTCTTGTTGAGTCTGAATGCCAGATATCCAGAGTGATTTGGCAGACCCAAGTGGCCTGGGGTGAGGGACCTGGAGAGAAAGAAGACAATAGGAGACGCCATGTGCCAAGGGCAAGAAGATGCGCAGCAGCAAGAGGATAAGTGTAGAGAGAACAAGTCAGAGTGGTTAAGTAGCCTCAGAAGGGAAAGCAGAGATAACTTGAGTCACCAGTAGGAGGACATAGGCAAGGAGGAATGTCATTTTATCAGTCCTGTTCTAGTTCTCTGAGGCCTGAACAGGCAGCTGCTATTAGTAAACAGTCAAATAACTTCTTAGTTGAATACGAATGAATAAAACCATAGTAAAGTCAAGAGAGGAAGCGAAGTATTTGAGAGGCAGATCATTCTAATATATAAATGCATTTTCAGAAAAAGAACACTTCTGTTTGTTTGCTTAGGCAGCAAAGTATTCATAGGTAGGGCAGATAACCCACACTTCAAAGTATGTCGTATACACCAATATAAAGTTCTTTTGTTACCTTCTGCTATTTTTGTTTAAGTAAGTATGCATCCTTGTGTTTAAGACCCCCATCTCAAATTTTCTCTGTTCCTTGTAACCTGAAAGAACTTAGAGTTTCCTCATTTCTCCGTCTGTAAAATAAAATCCTGCAGCCTGAGTAACTTGAGCGTGTCCCCATTCACTGCAACCTAGAACAACACAAGACGAAGGAGAAGAGGAGGGGAATGAGTGGTGAGTCCATGCGACCGGCTCGAAACTGTGTGTATGGCTACATTTGGATAAATTTTCTGAAATAATAAAAAGTAGCTTGCAGGAAAAATAAAATCAGCCTTCAATAGCCCAAGTTCCAATTTGTAATTTAGAGTTTCCCCCTCTTTCCCACTCCCACTTGACTGCTCTTCCCTAACAACAGCTTATGCCATACGATTCTTATTCAGCAGCAGCAGTCAACTTATGATCCAATAACACTTCACCTTCATGAGGTGCTGATGGATCAGGACAACATGCTCACACCTTTCAGACATTCCCCTGGGAAAAACAGAGTGTAAAAATAGAATGAACCACCAACTGTGTTCACAAATTCTAATTTACAATGAGGACAAATGTTAGGTATTAAAGGTCAGTATAGTTTCTGGGACACTCACTGAAGCAAAACGCCTATAGCATTTAAAGGAGTTGCATTTAAAAATCATGCCTTTAGATTTGGCTGTTTCTCTTATTTGTCAAAAAATGCTGTTTCAGTTAAGTCAAAGTTTAATTTAGTGTTTGCGTGAATGATTTCAAAGTGTATCTGGAAGAATAAACAAGTAAGATTCAGCAACATAATACTGCAGGCATTAAAAAAAAAGAGCATCAGTGACCCTTTAACCTGATGGATATTAAATTGTATTATAAAGCTATAGTAATTGAAACCATGTGGTTTTGGTATAGACCTTCAATCTGAGATATTTTTGTATAAGTTCATGAAAATAATCCTACAAATGTATAAACTACATTTTTTTATTACCAAGTAATATGTACTAAGGACATCCTTGATCATTATTCTATCTCTAACCTTTACACCAATGATAGGGAAGTCTCATTTTATTCAATACTACACTGCTAAGATTTTAAAAATTACATATGCATTAATTTTACAGTCAATTTAATATTTCAAAAAACTTTTATAAGTTAACCTCCAAGAATGTATGTATCCTATCTTTCCTAACCATGATTATAAATTTAATGTAATTCACATATGGCATTGAGAGTAGTGAATAAATGTTAATGATTTGTTTGAGGTCTAAATATCCCCCCTTCCCACATCTACCCTGTCATAATATCTACTTTACATTCATTTAAATACATTTATAATAATGAGGAAGTATACAAAAACAGAGATTGTATCTCTTTTCGAGCTTCAAATAAGTGCCATTAGTAAATATTCAAATAATTTATTAATTGAATGTAAATGAATAATACCCTAGTAAAGTCAAGAGAGAAATCAAAGTATTGAAAGACATATCATTCAATTCACAAATGAATACTCAGAAAATGCACAGACTTTTTTGCTTCTTTTGCTTATGTGATGAAGTATTCATGGGTAGCACAGATAATCTACCTTCAAAATATATATTATGTACCAATGTAAAACTTCTTTGTTATTTTCTTCCATGAGGCATGGCTACACACCCTGGTTGACAAGAGTGAAGATTTTCCCTACACAGAAAAAATAATTCTACTCTAAGGTGTCCTGGGAAATGGTTACTCTTAGCGTGGAAATGAGCCATGGAGAGGCCTACAGGGTTTCCTTACTGAGTGTGGAAATGTGAAGGAGGTGGGTGAACAAGGGGTGATCTACCCCTGTCCTTTAAAGATAGACAAGCAGTTGGGATACTGGTTTCATGTTTTGCATGGCAGCAGTTGCTATAGCAGGAAAAATAGTGTCTTAGGTGGGTAGTCTCTTGGTAGCAGGTCAGATTCAGCTGTTGGGGGGACCTCCAGTCTTAGGGATATGTCTGAATTTCATACCACTAGTAAATGATGAGAGCAATCAGGAATGAATGTAGACCTTGTGAGAAATCTCATTTTCCCCCGAGGGTGGAGTGATGCTTCCACAAGGGACATCAGAAAAAGACAACTGTGTCCAGGGATGCCTCAGGAACTAGGTGAGAATATCTACTTCAATATTATACTCACATACGAGTTATACACGTAATGATTGCTTTTTGGGCCATATGGAAGCATCCTTATTTCAAAACAGTTACACCAGTGTAGTCACATCAAAATGACAGCTACAAATGCATAATATCACAATCTCACATCTTGATGGATAACAATGAAACAGAATACAGCGTGGGTCAACAGTAGGTTTGCAGTTGTATGTGAAACACAGAGTTTATTTTTGCATTATTATTTATTAATTATTGTATTATTTTCCATAAGAACAACTGTAAATCTACTTTTGCCCCACCCACTACGTGCACTTTTAATTTAATTGAATTTTTCCTCAGAACTCTTTATTCAAGTAAAATCTGACACAGAAGGCCAAATATATATAAAAAATTAAAAGCTGGTTTAGAGAAAGGTGGACTGGGAGACCTGGAACCCCAGCAGCTCTTTTTCCTGTCCACTACTCTCACCTCTATTCACACGTCTAAGGATGTGAAAAGCCCTCAGAACTCTGCCAGTCAATATAAAAAACAAAAACATCATCCTGGCTGGTGTGGCTCAGTGGATTGAGTGCTGGCCTGCACACCAAAATGTCATATCACCAGCTGGATTCTCAGGGCGCGCGCCTGGATTGTGGGCCAGGTCCCCAGTGAGGGGCCACGCGAGAGGCAACCACACATTGATGTTTCTCTCTCTCTCTTTCTCCCTCCTCTCCCCTCTCTCTAAAAATAAATAAATAAAATCTTTTAAAAAACAAAACAAAACACTGGAACTGAGTCTAGAAACAAACCAAAGAATATTTAGGAATTTGCCATGTAATATGAGTGGCATTTCAAATAAGTGGAGGAAGAAAGTAGAGATTAAATAAATGAGGAGGAGGAGGCAGGGGAAAAATCTGGCAGACATTGCAACAAAAATGGGCTTTTGCAGATAAGATTATCAGTGATTTTTAGCTTTTTGTTTTCCATCTTTCTGTTTTGTTAAAATAGCTTGTCGTAGATATATGGCTCTTGTAACGAGAGTAAATAATAAAGGAATGTGAACTAAAACCTAAACATATGAAGAACACAGAAGCATTTTGTAGGGCATTTTATTTTTATTACACTCAAAGAGAAAAAAGTAGATAGAAGAAAAGCCAGAGCATAAAATGAGTCTGACTGCAGTAAATCTGAGAGCTCCTTAGTGTCTCAGAAGTGAGAGAGAGAAGTTTCCAAGTGCGAATGAAATCAGCAGCTAACATTTATTCCACATTTGCTCATTCTCCCCTCACAGAGCCCTCAGCATTGAGGGCAGACAAAGGGCAGTAACCGCTGGTGACAGGCTGTTTGTCAGCTGCAGCCTCTGAGGAAACCAGGTGAAACAGGAAAGAGAACATATTACTATTGAGGCTGCAAATTTATCAGAAGCCAAAAGACCCGTGCTGTGTCTCGATATGACTTCTTGTCAAGCCTTTTCTCTCGTAAGCACTTTCTTTTTTGATCATTAATATTTTTTCAATATTTAACAGGCTAGGTTTTGTTTTATTTTTTCACCCTGCAAACAACCAAGGGAATAGAAAGCTAAAACAGCACTTATTTAGTTGCCTTTCCGATCCTGAAAGCAGCAGCATATTACGAAATTACCATGGAATTGCTCCGCTAGACACCATACCACAGAATGAAAGGAGGTAGTTAGAAACAGTCAGTGTGCTCATTTTTCAGTGTTTGCTGAATTTAATTGTACACTGGTGCGTTCGCGGGGCTCACCACGAAATTACCCTGGGCTATCATTCTCAGAGGCAAAGGCAGGTGCTGTTTCACGGTGGCTCATGCTGTTAGCTCTCCGGATGGCACGGCAAGGGCTTCCACTGAAAACCGTTGAGTTAGTGCTACTGCTGAAGGAAGAGGCTCACGCGCGCCCAAAGCTCTGCTGACAGGGAACACTTTTGGTCAGACTCATAGCAGGGAACTATTCTTCTGCCAAAGGAGGATTAAAAATGCCCAGGTCTGTCTGCTGAGACTCAGTATTGGGCCTGAGAGAAGAGTTATGTAGCTGGAGAGACAGAAGACCTCTAGTCAAGCAGGACATCAGCATCTTGCTGAACGTATGTGGAGGGAGTCAGAGCTTTTTAAGGAAGTCTGTAGATAGCTTCAGCACTTACAGACTATTTTTGGTGCCTGCAAAGATAAACAGCTGAGTGCAATCATTAGAGTTTAAAGTGATAGGTGGGCATGTAGATTGGCTTGGGATACACAAGAGGGTCCCAACACTCTTCCCTGGCACATTCTGGCTAAGGATCATCAGCATTTCCTTGGTGAGCAGATTCTAGAGGCTGATGGCAGAGCTCACCACGCATCCTTTCAAGCACATTTGCTAAACTGCATGTTGTCGTCACTCGCGCTGCTGCTTCAGGGATTCCGGGCAAGTGTGTTCTGTAACACCTACGTAGTCTCTGTAGGTATTGTAAGATCATGTGCCAACGGTCACTGTTTTTAAGTACCGATTTTGTAAAGATATTTTACAACCCTTATTCATAATTTTAATAGTACTTCAAAGTACACATTCGGAGGACCATGATTAGGGCAAGGCAAAGGATGCATTCACCACAGGTGCAAAATTTAAGGGGCATCAATAAAACCTCAGTAGTCAACGAACATATTTTAATGTAATATATTTAGAAAAATCAAAAGTAATGCAAAAGTCCATGAATGATAAAACACAATTGTAAATAAAAGCAGGCCGTGTGTTTTACAAACCCTGCACTGTTGTGCAGTAGGAAGTCATTCCCAATTGGCACGTCCCCCACCAGACAGTTTATTAGGGTTGATAATGGTGTGCCAACAGATTTGGCAATACACAGCTTTATACATAGGCATATACATAGTTCTTCCACTGGAGAGTTTCTATTAACTTTTTCCCACTTGATTCAAAATATGGGAAGATATTTTGATAAGTGCATTTAGGAATGTCTCAGGTTCCAACATGTCTCTGCAAAATACTATATATTAGTGGCATTTTCCTAAATTTAGAGACACTAGTTAACTTGCCCAAGGCCATGTAAACTAGGAAGTATTCAGGCTGGGGTTCCATCCCAGCTCTTCCAAGGCCTGGTTAAGCAAGCCACGTCATACATGCTGTACAGAACTGTGTGGGGCAACACCCCTTCATACTATGTTGAAGGGTCTGGCTCTCTGGTGGTCAAGCCCATGCCAGCAATGTGTCTCAAATGTGCAGAGCTTCTCAGTGGATACATTGGGCTACACATGTGCCTTAGAAGTAGTTGGACAAGACCTGGGTCACTGGAGCCTCACTCTCCCCCAGTACAAGTCCTTTTGCCTCAATGACTTATGAAAATGAATTTGTGGTCTTTTAATATATGTATATAATGATGTGAAAAAGGCTAGAAAGTGCAGCATGGGGCCAGACCCACACTCATTTCTCTACAGGAGTCAAACTCTCAGATGCTCCGTCTGTGCCGTTCTCCTATTCTATCCCAGTAAAAGTTAGAACAATGATGGTTTAACTTGGTAATTTGAAGCTAGTGAATTCCATAATTATTACGTAATTAAGAGCTTCCTCAGTCTTCTTTCCATCACCTCTTGTGTTGTCTATGTGTAAGTCTATCTTTTCTACTACAACTATACTTCTTTGAGTGGTTGGACCTTGTGTCATTTCTTGGTGGGTCTTCGTCCGTCCCCCTGCATCAGCCCCTCTATCAACTGCTATTCTCTGCACAGACCGATGCTTCATAAATGCTAATCAAAGTAGGAATTAGAACAAGAAAATGTTTCATTTTGTCCTTCTAAGGGGTATTTAGGGAACATGCAAACATGTACAGATCTGTTTAGAATTCTTAAAATAAGCTCCAAAGACCCACTCAACTATTTTTTGCTATTACCTTTGCACTAACTACTTCGAAAATAATTTTTGCCATAAGCACGTGTGACTTAATATGAAAAACAATGGAGCAATTTTAAGTCCAAAACTAACAATTGGCCAGATTAGTTGCTGAAACTATTATTCCAATGACAACCAGCTTCCATTCTGGTACCCAACTGAGAGATGATGAACACAGTCTGATTCACTCTACAAGGTTCTCCTTTAGCACAAATCCACCAGCAATCATTTCACACATTGCTTGAAGTGACTTTATAAAATTGCAATGTGCTTTCTAATTCGATTTCCATGAGGTTGTGCTATCTGGTAAAGGGGAACTGGCTTGAGGCTTAAATTACTGAGAGGGGAAGAGCGAGTTGTATTATTAGCTCTGCTCGGCAGGGCTCTTTGGTCATCTTTTGTTTTTAGAACCCAGACTTTGTCTCCTTGCATACCTCAGTGGGAAATGTGTTGCTTAGTAACTCGGCACCGGCTGGGCCGTAGCTCTCACAGCGACACCCAGGGGGAATCTGCATGTGAATGCGAGGGCTGTCAGCAGCACCGCACTCCGCACTCCGAGGATTTCCCCCCTGCCGAGCTCCAAGCGAACAGACCGGAATTCCAGAGCCCTGGTATTCTGGCTCACTTGAGTTTGTCCTCCAGTCTATTACATATTATTTTCACACATATAATCATTTGTTTGCAGTCTGGAAATATGAAACCACTCAAGAAATGGAGGCCAAACTATTGGTAAGAAACTTCTAATCCACATTCAATATCTCACAATGTGTGTGGTAAGCAACTGGGTGATTTATCTTGTTCTATGTCTGTTTGCTTCTCAAGTTATGTGAACTTCCCTTCGGATGAAATTCATCTGTTGTTCTCCTCACAGGGTGTTATGAGCATTTGAAATTCAATGCGAACAGAGTGGAAATGCTTTTTCCCCCCGTTGTTTCTCTTTTCCTTGTATTTCTGCTAATTTTTGTCTAGATATTAGGCTTAAAATATCAAGCCATAATAATTTAGGGAGGAAAACTTGAAAACAATGGAAGCAAGTATTATTGTGGGTTTATTGTGAATGATGCAAAATCTTTTACACATGTTGTCTCATCTGGTGGTCACAACAATCCACTGAAATGTGTGTGTGTGTGAGTCTGTGTGTGTGTGTGTGTGGATGTTGTGAGCAGGGTCCTATTATTATTTCAGTTTTACAGATCACTGCCTGAAACTTAAAGATGTAACTTTCAAGGTCACAGAGCTAGTGGTATGTAGGACTGGGACTTTAGCCAGGCGGTCTTAGTCACTGTTATACCACTATATTGCTGAAATGACTTAAACTTACTTAGTTCACATAGACACATACAGACAACGGTGTGGCGGTTACCAGAGGGAAAGAGGAGGAGGGTAGCAAAGGGTAAAGGGAGCCAAATATGTGGTGATGGAGGATGATTTGACTTTGGGTGGTGGACACACAATGCAATATAGAGATCGTGTATCTTAGAAATATACACTCGAAACTTGTATGGCCCGATTAATCACTGTCACCCCAATAAATCTAATAAAACAAACAAAATGAAAACCATAAATTCATTAGTGGAAGGCAAGTTTCCTACATTGTTAAGCATGTTATATAATGCCCAGCTATCACAAATAGCTCAACCGATCCCTTAGAAAGGTGCTCAGGATAAAAGAGCCTCTGCCTGGTGTTCACCCCCGGGGAACGTGATCCAACAAGCACGTTGAGAGCATCGCCACAGTGCAATAGCACAGCATTCTTCTATGGCAGCGTTGTGGGCCTTTGGAATTTTCCCTGGATAATTATAAAGCTTTATTTGTCCAGACAACCAATGTTTATTGGTCCCTGTGGGAGAGAAAAGAAGAGGGAGGGGAAAGGTCCCAGAGATGGTGTGAAAGCGGACCTTAGGGAGAAGAACCAGTCAGGGCTTCTCTCCAAGCTGGTGGAAGGGAGCCAGCTTCTTTTGTTCCTGCTCCCAAGTTATTTGGGTGTCCTTTTCTTTTCTCTCCTTATTTCTATTAAACTCCCTTGAGGCAGAATGATAGTCACAACAGCCAATTAGTGATACTGACACTAAAAGAAGAAGGGGCTCCAGTGACAGCTTTTTCACTGTTCACAGAAAAATAATCACCTCCCTGGACGTGGTTGTAATTGCCCTCCTCCTTTCTTCTCTTTTCCGTCCCCCCCCATCCCTGCCCTCTCTGTCAAACTCCTTGGCCTAAAGCTAGTGAGTTGGGGGGACCAGATCAGCCTGAAGAAGCTCCCACCCAGGCGGTCGGAATTAACGTGCAGGCAAACCCAAGGCTTCCTCTGGGATTAGCTGGCTCTCCTTCCCAAGTCCCACCTGTATGTTTCTCCAGATGTACCCTGGGACTGGCTGCATCAGGCCACCTGGGAGCTTGTTAAAAAGGCAGATTCCTGGGAACCTCCCAGACTCACTCGATCAGGAGCGCTGAGGGTAACACTGGGAAATCAGCATTTTTAGCTCCCCTGGTGATTCTTGAATACATTATAGTTTGAAAACCACTGTCCTGCAACTTGCAAACTGCTCTTAGTATGGGAAGTTAAGTCAAAGTTAAAATATTAAGCCCTTCCTATTTACCGAGCACTGCACTGGATGCTTTACATATGTGAATTCATTTAATTCTCACAACAACCATGCAAAATAGGTGCTATGATCCCTGCTCTAGAGAATAGAAAACTGAGGCACAGCGAGTAATTTGTCTAAGGTCATACCACTAACAAAGTATCAGAGCCATAATACTGATGGGGGCAACTTTGCTCCAGAATCTGTATAATTTCTAATTCGGGGCAAGATAATATGGCCAGTAAACATGTAGATGTGAAATAACTCCAATATATATAGATATATAGTCTTTATAGAAGGTATCCAGCCATGTAATATGAAAAACAGAGACATTTACTAAAGAAGATACAAGGAACATTATACATAGGACAATGACATCTCAGTCCCCTTCAAAACAGGCACCTTGGGACCTCACACAGTTCTCCCAATCTCTATCAGCTGCCCCGTCATATTTTCCTGAATCTCACTGATGATCTGAAATCTCTTCCCTTTCAAAGGTGATTTTAGTTTTGGGAAAAACCAGAAGTCACTGGGTGCCAAATCTGGGCTATGGTGGCAGGGCGGGGGTGGGGGGAATCGAGTCACCTGGGTGATTTGATGTTTTGCCAAAAAAACTGCATGAGTTGGGATGCATGAGTGGGAACATTGTCGTGATGAAGCTGCCAATCACCAGTTGCCCATAGCTGTGGCCTTCTGAATTATCCGAATAGTTCCCATGCAGGAATGTTCAAGCTTAACACGAAATTTGACACAGATTCGTTGCTCTACTCGCTGAGTCATTTTGAATGCCCTGGCCACACAGTACACACGCTCACTGAAAGATGTCTACCTTCCCCACTGACAAGTATGTTGAAGTCATCATTGTTCACGCATGTGCATTTCAGCCCACTTGCCTTGGCTGTCAGGTTACATTGATGTCGCACAAACTGTTCTCGTTATGTTAACAATGCTGGACTTTTTGCAGACAGAAAAATATATATATATTTTTTATTTATATATATATTTATATTTATGTGTGTATATATATATATATATATATATATATATATAGCCCCAAAGATACTAAGAACAAATCTTGAGTAGCAGAAAAGATACAGCTGCTCTGGGCTACATGCAAAATCCTTTAATATTATCTTCTGGATGATATACATGTGTGTTTACTCAAGTCTTGGATTTAATTGGATTTAAACAAGAATCTGAGCACAATCACGCAGAAAGCTTGACATAAACAGGAGAGTAGTAGGAGGTCAGAGAAGACACATCCTGTCTGTTCCTATTGAAAGCAGATTCAAGCCTTCCCCACCGGCATCTTCTTCCCCCTCCAGTGAAAACTGCTTCTTGTATTGCTAAGCAACAAATATGCATTTGGAGAACCTATATTCAACAATGCCTACCCCATCCCAACCCCCAAAAGTTCAACTAAATGCTGTAGTATGGTTTTATTTCTTTTGTTATCTATATCAAGCCTGATTAAAAACGCTTTGTTCCACTTTTGGCTCTCCCAAAGAGCTGCTTCATTCTCAATATAACTGTAAAGCTGAAATATGGCTGGGACACTTGCCATCATTTTGCGGGTTTAAGTTAACATGCAAACAAGTAGAGCTGGATTCTGTTCCTGTTAATTACAGGAGCCTGCCGTCTCTTTGAGGGAGCTCTTAGGTGAAGAGTGACCCGGGCACTATGGCTTCATGATCTGAAGGCTTCATAGGTCCATGGTTTACTGGGTCTCCTTTAATCCTGAAAATGAATTATGTTTTCTGAAAAAAAGAAAAAAACCAACAAAAATGGGATTCTTAATTAAAATATTAACCTTTAGTTCTGAAAAATAGGGACAAATAATTATAAAAAATGAAATGAAGTATGCCAAAAGAATGAAAATGAACTGTACATAGAAACAGTGACATTGAGGAACCACTCCTGGAAACAAAGAATTAAGCTAAATGAAGCTGTCCTCTGAGAACTAAACTATTAAATACATAGTTGCTCAGGCAAGAGATATACAAAATCTCCTTAAGAAACACAATGTTCCAATGGACGAGCAAGAGGGTACTCACATATGTAAAGAAATAATGGGTTAATTAGCCTGTAGCTAGAAGGGCATAAGCATGGCAGTCACTCAAGCAAATATTGTCTGTGCCTGTAGGAACTATCTGCTGGGGAGCGTATTTTTTAAGTCTCATCCAATATACATTGCATTGTAGGGAAGGATGCAGCAAGTTAGGACAACCTGCTGCCTCTAAACAGTTGACTTATACAATGAACTCCTTCCTCTGAATCCATGCATACCCATCCACTTTCTGATTATGACTTGGTTTTCTGTGTTATTTGACCGAGGGGGGAGATTCAAGTGCTTGACTGTTTTGGTCATTATCCCTTCTCACGGAAAATTATCAATTATGACCCATGTTAGAGAATTGAGCCTGCAAGGGCTTAGTCTGCATGAATTAGCCTCCACGGATTGTCAGATCTGACAAAATGGGGCATCGGGATGCACCAGGCTGATGGCAAGAAGAGAACTGACTCAAGCGATGGTTCTTTGTGCCACCAACAGTTTTTCATGGCAATACCTTGACTACCACACATGGCTTTCTAAAAGGTAGGTATCTACCTTTTAGGTTTCAATTCCTTTCCCCTGATCTACCTGTCTAGCTAGTAAGCAAATTCTAGGAACTTTGCAATTGCCACTCTTCCTAATTCCTTTCCAGGATTTGTGTCTTCACTATTCTCCCCAGATTAGCAGCTCCTCAAAACCAGTAGGGAAACTGGCTGCATCCGACTGATCAGTTTGTGAGGAGTAAGTTTATGGCTGCCAGGGCCCCTTTTCAGATCTCCTTATCAGAATGTGCTGGGCCGGTGGCCAGGATCTGCTTTACAAGCTCCCTACGTAGTTCCGATAGGCAGCCACATTTCAGAATCACCTTGTAGATGAGTGGTTCTCAAACTTGGTTACAAAATAGAATTACCCTTAGAAAATACCACTGCCTGGGCTTTTCCTCAGACTGCTGGAGGTGGAGTGTGGGCATAGGTGTTTATAAAAATTCTCTCCAGGTAAGTCTATTGTATCATGAGGGCTGAGAGCCATTGGCTCAGACCTGTGATTCTCAAAGTTTGGTGCCAAGACCGGCAGCAGCAGCAGCACCTTGAGGACTTCGAAATCTAGTTTCTCAGATCCTGGACCCACTAAATCAGAAAGAAACCTTGGGGACGGGTAAGCAGTTCATGGTTTAACAAGCTCTCTGGATGATTTTGATGAACTGTTGGCTTAGACTCTTTCCCAAAGCCTCCTCATTAGTTTCCTGTGACCAGTCTCTCTGTTCTTCAATTCATCCTTTATAATTAGAATATTTCCACTATGTCATCTGTGGCTCCACACTGCCTGCCAATACCCTTAGCCTGGCATTCATGTCCTTCTCTAGTCCCCCACTCCAGTCCAGGCTTCTGTTTTCCCAGTGGACTAAACCGGACTGTTCACTGGCTCCCAGACAATGGATTTTCTCATTTTGTTAATTCTACTCCTTTTGGAAGAGTCCTAGAGAACAGGGACCACGTTCTCCAATGCCATAAGCCCTATCATGTTGTTGTTCACAGACTTTCAAGTTAATACAAATTTGCAGAGCAAGTGAGTGATTTTGTTCTAATCTTTAACTCTCCTCTTCTTAATCTATCACAGGTGATCTATTCAACGTGGACAGCAACTCACCCAAATAAACCCTTTTTTGTTTGGTTTTCAGCATTAAAGCCCATCAGGGCGTGTACCATATTCTTAGTTCCCACACTAAACTATACCATCAATTCAGCCTCAAGAGCCCTGTGGGGAGGGGTAACTGGAAACAGGCAAAGGGAGGTCCTGGGCATGGATGGTGTTTATGTCTTGATGTTGACCCCAGTTATACATGTTCTGTCTGTGAGAATTTACTGAAATAAACACGGACGATCTGTGCTCTTTTCTGCATGGTTTTGCCTCAATAAAAAAATTACAAAAAGTATTTTTGAGCAGTTTTTCTCTAACTCTTCAGATTTTATCTGACTAGTATTCCCTGAGCATTGACAATGTGCCACAGACAGGACTGGACAGTTTTAAATTTTGTTATTTTATTTTTACTTTCATAACTCTGTGAAGTAGGAATGGTCATTATTGCTTTTTACTCATGTGGAAATTGTGGCTCTGAGAAATTAAGCATCTGCCCAAGTTCACATAGGTGATGCAGGTCAGAGTAGGGACTGGAGTTCAGCTAATGTGCCACCAAGTTCAGTGGTCTTCTCACTGCTCCACTGTGATGGACCAAAAGGTGTTTCTTTAACTGACATACATTAATTTAAAAAATAATTTTGGTTTTCATTATCAGTCCTCAGAGACAAACCACTGAGCTGCCCTCATAACTGATCAATAGTGTAATGCAGGTTCGGAACACTGAACAATGGATGGGGTTGCTTGAAAGTGTTCTTTGGAACTGGAGGTCCCCTTGGTGCCAGGAGTGGTTGCATTGCCCTGCAGGATGGCCTTACTGACTGCTACAGAAGTATTCCAGGACAGTAACTCCAGGTTATAGTCAGCCCACGGGCCGAATATCAACTCGTAGTATAGCTGGCCCCAAAATAAAATGCAGTTCTGCCCTAGAAGGAAGAGAGAGGGAAAACTTTTCTCAGCAGAGGAGTCTTCAATTTACGACTGGGCATCTTAACCATAACATGCAATGTTAAGAAGTCACACAAATTTTTCTTTCCCAATTTCTGCAGGCTTCCTGATTACTCCACAAATTCTTCCGCATTCTTGTTCTTAGATCCATTGCACAGTTAACGGTCAAATAGAGCGACAGGAATAATCTCACAATAAGATAAATGCGGGAAAGAGCCTTCCTACCTGTGAGTCTAAGGAAATAAAACTGGGGAAGGAGCAGCAGTGCGGAGTAGGCGAGCGGTGAAGGACACCCAGTGCGTGGGAGCTTCTCCTGTCCCCCATGGCACATTCACCAAACTTGGACTTTTGGTGCCACTGTTACACACAGTTTTAATAACACAATAAATACTGAATATGAAATAAAAACTGTTTAGGGCTAAGTAGTGAAAGGGATTCAGGCCTGTGAGTTCAACCTTACTTTGTTCCCATTGTAAGTGTGTTTATAGGGAAATCAAGAGCAGTATTTGAAATCCCTGCAGTCTCGAGAACAAACAAACAAATAAACAAACAAACAAACAAAAAATGCCACCAGACAGGACGGTGGCTGTAGTTTTAGAAGCTTAGAGAAAAGTGCCCTGTCCCCGATGAAACCCACCTATGTATACTGATTGCCCTATACCCTCCAGCTACCTATTAGAAATCAGAATAAAAATAGCAATAGAGTAACTAAAGAAATAATTTTGCAGATATGGTAGACCATATAGTTGTTTACCCAACGCCAGATCTCCCTCTTTTGAAGAAAAGCCTGGATTTTGTTTGTGTCCCTAACCCCCTCTCTAGAGAGTATCCTGAGTAGTTAGCTAGCCCGGCTGAATGGAAATACGGAGAGCTGTATATGTGATTTTAAATTTTCTAGTAGTCACAGTTTTTAAAAAGTGCAAAAGAAAATTAATTTTAATAATATTTTATTTAATTCAACATATCTAAAATATTGTGTTGTCATTTTATAACTTGTATAAAATTATTAATGATATATCTTTGTTTTTATATCATCTTTAAAATCCAGTGCATTTTTTTCACATATCATCTTGGATGAGCCATGTTTCAAGTGTTTCGTAGCCACATGTGGCTAGTGGCCACTATATCGGTCACTGAAGGTCTAAGCTGACCGCATTCCCGTGGCAACTGTAATTATTCTGGCACCTGGGTCGGCCCAGCCCGGCCGGGAGCCCAGGCCTTGCCTGTGCGCAAGGATTCCGTCTGCCTCTCTCCTGCTGGACATAATAAGAAACAATAAAGGCCTGCTGACACTGTCAGCATTCTTGGTCCTCCAAGGTGAGCTAGCCTCTGGATGACGCTGACGATGAATCCAGCAGAGGAGAGAAAGAAAGAACTCAGCTTTGTGGTGACTTTATTGGGCTCTTGATTAAATTTGGAGTCTGCCCTGACTCTGGAGTTTCCATTTAACAGGCAATTTTGTCCTAGTTGTTTAGGCTGGCTTGTGCAACTTGCACCCCAAAGAGTACTAGCTATATACAACTTGAACCTGATATGTGGTCCTTCTTTGGCTGATTATTACACTGCCCCTCAAGGTTATGGAATGGTAGAGGAAGTACTAACCCACATGGACTCGGAGGGAAAAAAATCCCATATGGAAAGCACTTGAATTTACTGCATTAAATATAATGTTTAAAATGTACAACATAATAGCCATATGTATAAGTGAGAATCATCTGCAAAGCACGCGTGTTCACTTTCTGTTCCAGAGTCAGGCGCCTGAATTCTGAGAGTGAATAAAGCCTAGAGGGAAAAAAAAAACAACATTCTTATACCAGATTTACAAGAATAGTTATCTTTATAAAATCTATATGAACTACAAAGCTATGAGGACGAAGGGAAATCTGTTCAATAAAACTAAAGCCAGCAGTTCTCAGAGAGATACCTTTAGAAGTGTAGTTCTATTTTAAGTTTCCCACACAGTGCTAATTAGAACACACATTCAATTAGAATTAGACTGCACTTCAGGAAGTAAATTATTAAATGACCCAGCACATTTTGATGTTTTCAACTGCCCCAGTGCCCAGCTTTGCAGGACAAGGAGTCTTTAATGATAATTTATTCCCCTCTTGTCCCCATTATTGCTAGATAGCTGAGAGCCCTCGATACTTACTGGCTCAGGGGAACCAGTGCTAGCGTTTTCAGAGAAGGATACCAATTAGCCAGTTTGGTTTCACAAAGAAGCAAAGATTGCCCTGAGGTGAAAAACTCTACTTCAGAGGGAACACCTTTGAACTTTATCTGTCTTTATTGCTAATCATTAGAAGTCAGTGAATAATCACTAGAAGTCCCTCACCATTTCATTTTCTCCACTTTTGAGTCTAAAAATACATACTTTCTCTTATTATGAAGGCAACAATAAAGACAGCCAATTTACCACATACATAACAGCGAGTGGCTACTTTATACTAGCCTTAATAGCATGTCTACAGCTCCCCAAAATTGCCCTATGTAACCTAACATTGACTGGCCCTAGAAATAAACATCCAAACGTTTTGTATAAGGTCTCTTCAAGGATCTTTTCAGGACAGCATAATTGCCTGGGGCTTGATAAAAATGAAAAGCAGCAGCCTCAAACTTACTGAATAATGTATGCTTGTACGTTTGACCCTTACATAAAGAAGAACAAAAAGTCAGTCACCGTCTAAATCACAATTTTATTATTTTTATCATTTATTTGATTACTTCATTAACAAATTGTTAAACATCTATAATGTGGCGGGCACTGTACTAAGTACCTAGACAATTATCATAGGTAAGAGAGCCAAATTTTCCCCATTCGGATGCTCACAGCATGGGAGGGTGGGGTAGATGGGGCCAGTGGGGAGGGGCAAGGTGAATGGTAATGTGCAGATCAGAAGTGTTACTTCTGTGTATTTGAGGAGGCCATAGGTCTGTCTATTGTCTTAAAAGAGTTTCATTTTTCTCAACATCAGGGGTCTGAACATTCTATCTTTCTGTTGAATCTCACAATACTTAATTACCTTTCTGGCTACACAGTGACTTCAGTGACCTCGAATTGCCAGGAGCAGGTCTCCTCCCGCGAGCTAGGTTTCAATGGCAATCTCATTTTTGGAGTCTTTGCAGGGTCGGTTTGCTCTGCTTGGTTTATCTTGTGCCACTTGGCTTTCCTACTGGTGGCTGCAAATGCTGCCGTGAGGGGCAGATGGTGCTTACCCAGCCACTTCTGCCTGGTACCTCTAGTCCAGGAAGAAGCCTTCCACAGGGAGCGGCAAAGAGCGCTTCCTGGGCCAGGTGCTTGTGCCAGCATCTCTGTTGCCGGCGTCTCTGGCTTTGGGAGAAGACTCAAGCCCTGTGGGGAAGAACAGTGCTGTGCTCCTTAGGCTGGAGCCACTTTTTGTGGCACGATCCCTCTTTTTGGTATTCCCAGCCATCTGGTTCCTCTGGGTAGGTGGGTAAAGGGAGGCTCAGAGGGGCAAACAAACAAACGAACAAACAAAAGCAAAAACAAAAAAAGCCACCCACAAAACTTCCTAAGTTGGACTACTTGTGACATGTAGTGGTGTCCCCAGGCAAGAAGGTGTCTGTGGGTGAATCATGGGTGTACTCTCAGGTTTGGTAGGGAAGGATTGCTGCTCAGTGGCCATTCCTTCTCAGTGAGGCTTTTTTAAAAATCATTTTTTAATTGTTATTCTATTACAGTTTACCAATTTTCCCCCTTTGCTTTCCTCTGCCTATGTCACCCCTGCTCCCACAGTCAATCCTCACACGGTTGTCCATATCTGTGGGTCATTCATACGTGTTCTTTGTCTGGTCCCTTCCCCTTATTTCCACAATTTGGAACTCCCCTCTTGCCGCCCCTCTGGCAAATCTGTTCCATGTTTCCATGCCTTTGGTTCTATTTTGTTCGTTTATTTTGCTCATTAGATTTCTCTTATAGGTGAGATCATATGGTATTTGTCTTCCACTGATTGGCTTATTTTACTTAGCATAATGCTCTCCAGTTCCATCCATGCTGTTGCAAATGATAGGAGTTCCTGCTTCTTTCTACCACATAGTATTCCATTGTTTAATGTACCATAGTTTTTTGATCCACTTAGATATTGATGGGCACTTAGGCTGTTTTCAGCACTTGGCTATTGTAAACAGCAAGTCTATGAACATAGGGGTTCATAGGTTCTTCTGAACTGGTGTTTCAGGATTCTTAAGGGTATATTCCCAGTAGTGGAATCACTGTGTCAAAAGGCAGTTCCATTTTCAGTTTTTTGAGGAAGATCCATACTGTTTTCCATAGTGGCTGCCCCAGTCTGCATTCCCGCCAACAGTGCACTAGGGTTCCCTTTTCTCCACATCTTTGCCAGCACTTGTTTGTTGAATTATTAATAATGCCCATTTTGACAGCTATGAAGTGATATCTCATTGTGGTTTTAATTTGCATCTCTCTGATGGCTAGTGATGTTGAACATTTTTCATATGTCTACAGGCCATCTGTATGTCCTCCTTGAAGGAGTGTCTATTCAGGTCCTTTGCCCATTTTTTAATTGGATTGTCTGTCTTCCAGGTGTTGAGTTGTATGAGTTCTTTATATTTTTGGAGATCAAACCCTTGTCCGAAGTATCATTGGCAAATATGTTCTCCCACACAGTTGGTTCCCTTTTCATTTTGATGATGGTTTCTTTAGTTGTGCAGAAGTTTTTAGTGTGATGTAGTCCCATCTGTTTATTTTTTTCCTTTATTTCCCTTGCCCTAGGACATATCTTGGCAAAAATATTGCTATGTGGATATCTGAATTTTCCTGCCTATGTTTTCCTCTAGGACTTTTATGCTGTCATGACTCATATTTAAGCCTTTTATCCATTTTGAGTTTATTCTGGTATATGGTGGAACTTGGTGGTCTAGCTTCATGTTTTTGATGTGCCAGTTCAGTTCTCCCAACACCATTTGCTGAAAAGGCTATTTTTACTCCATTTTATGCTTCTGCCCCCTTTGTCAAATATTAATTGACCATAGAGACATGGGTTTATTTCTGGGCTCTCTATTCTGTTCCATTGATTTATATGTCTTATGCCAGTACCACACTGTTTTGATTACAGTGGCCTTACAGTATAGCTTGATATTGGGTTGTGATCCCTCCTACTTTGTCCTTCTTTCTCAAGATCTATGAGGCTATTCAGTGTCTTTTTTGGTTCCACATAAATTTTTGAAATATTTGTTCTAGATCTGAAAAATATGCCATTGGTATTTTAATAGTGATTGCATTGAATCTACAGATTGCTTTGTGTAGTATGGACATTTTAATGATGTTAATTCTTCCAATCCATGTACACAGTATATGCTTCCATTGATTTGCACCTTCCTTAATTTCTTTCTCAGTGTTCTATAGTTTTCTGAGTACAGGCCTTTTACCTCCTAGGTTAAGTTTATTCCTAGGTACTTTATTTTTCTTGTTGCTATAGTAAATAAGATTTTTTCCTAGTTTCTCTTTCTGATATTTCATTGTTGGTATACAAAAATGCCATCAATTGCTGAATACTGACTTTGTATCCCACTATTTTGCCGAATTCACTTATTAGGTCAAGTAGATTTTTGGTGGAGACTATAGAGTTTTCTATATACACTATTGTACCATCTACAAATAATGACAGTTTTACTTCCTGCTTTCCAATTTGGATGCCTTTTTATTTCTTTTTGTTATCTGATCACTGTGGCTAGAACTTCCAGTACTATGTCGAATAAGACTGGTGAAAGCAGACACCCTTGTCTTGTTCCTGATCTTAAGGAGAAAGCTTTTAGTTTTTGCCTGTTGAGTATAATGTTGGATGTAGGTTTCCTGTATATGTCTTTTATTATGTTGAGGTATGATCCCTCTATTCCCACTTTGCTGAGTGTTTTTACCATAAATGGTGATGGATTTTATCAAATACATTTTTCTTTCTTTTTCAGCATCTATTGATATGATCATGTGATTTTTATACTTCATTTTTTAAAATGTGGTGTATTATGTTTATTGATTTGCAAATGTTCCACCGTCCTTGCATCCCTGGGATGAATGCCAGTTGATCATGCTGCATGATGTTTTTAATGTATGGCTGAATTAGGATTGCCAAAATTTTGTTGAGAATTTTAGCATCTATTTTTATCAGAGATATGAGCCTGTAGATTTCTTTCTTTTTTGTGTCTTTACCTGGTTGGAATTAGGATGATACTGGCCCATAAAAAGAGTTTGAGATGATTCTGTCTTCCTGAATTTTTTGGAGTACTTTGAGGAGGATAGGAGTTAGTTCTTCTTTAAATGGTTGATAAAATTCACCTGTGAAGCCATCCCGTCCAGAGCTTTTGTGTGCCATGAGTTTTTTGATTACTGCTTCAATTTCACTAGTTACTATCTGTCAATTGAGGATTTCTGCTTCTTCTTGATTCAGTTTTAGAAAATTGTATGTTTCCAGAAACTTGTCCATTTCACCAAGGTTGTCCAATTTCTTGGCATATAGTTGTTCATAGTAATTTCTTACAATCCTTTGTATTTCTGTGTTATTTGTTGTAACTTCTCTCCCATTTCTGATTTTATTTGGGTCTTCTCTTTTTTTTTCTTGATGAGTCTGGATGAAGGCTTGTTGATTTTGTTTATCTTTTCAAAGAACCGGCTCCTGGATTAATTAATCCTTTGATTTGTTCTTTTTAGTCTCTGTGTCATTTAATTCTACTCTGATCTTGATTATTTCCTTCCTTCTACTTGCTCTGGGCTTTGCTTGTTGTTCCTCCAATTCTTGTAGATGTAGGATTAGGTTGTTTATTTGAGATTTTTCTTTCTTCTTTAGGTTAGGCCTGTATTGCTATGAACCTCTCTCTCAGTCCTGCATTTGCTGTGTCCCATAACTTTTGACTAGTTATGCGTTCATTTTCATTTGTTTCCAGATACATTTTGATTTCTTCCCTGATTTCATTTTTGAATCATTCATTATTTAATAACATGGTACTCAGTCTCTGTGTATTTGAATGTTTTTGAGTTTTTTTCTTGAGGTTAGTTTCTAGTTTCAAGACATTGTGGTCTGAAAAAAATGCTTGATATGATTTCAATTTTCTTGAATTTGTTGAGGCTTGTTTTGTGTCTTACCGTGTGGTCTTTCTTTGAAAATGTTCCACATGCATTTGAAAAGAATGCGTGTTTTGCTTCTTTGGATGAATGTTTCTGTATATATCAATTAGGTCCATTTGATACAGGTGTTGTTCAGTGCAACAATATTCTTGTTGATTCTTTGTTTGAAGGTCTATCCACTGTTGACAGTGAGGTGTTAAAATCCCCTATGGTGACTGTGTTGTTTTCAATATCTTTCTTGGGTCCTCCAAGATTTACTTTATATATTTAGGTACTCCTATGTTGGGTGCATATATGTTTACAAGGGTTATGTCCTCCTGTTGGATTATTCCCTTAAGTATTATATAGTGGTCTTCTTCGTCCCTTTTTATGTCTTTTGTTTTGAAGTCTATTTCATCTGATATAAGTATCAAACCAGTTTTCTTTTCATGTTTGTTTGCTTGGATTATTTTTTTCCATCCCTTCAAGTTCGGTCTGTATAGATCTTTTGTTCTGAGGTGGGTCTCTTGTAGACAGTAAATGCAGGTCATGTTTTCTTATCCATTCAACCACCCTATGTCTTTTGATTGGAGCGTTTAATCCATTTACATTTAAGGTTATCATTGATAGGTATTCATTCACTGCCATATTTTTCCATACCTGTGCTCTCTCTCCCTCTCTCTCTTTTTTCTATTTTTTATAGCAGTCACTTTAGCATCTCTTGCAGTGCTTGCTTGGTGGAGATGTACTCTTTTAGACTTCTTTTATCTGGGAAACTCTTTATTTTGCCTTCCATTTTAAATGAGAGCTTTGTTGGAGAGAGTAGTCTTGGTTTTAGGTCCTTGCTTTTCATTACCTGGAAAATTTCATGCCAATCTATTCTGGCTTGCAGTGTTTCTGTTGAGAAAGCAGCAAACAGCTTTATTGGAGCAACTTGTATGTTACCAGCTGTTTCTCCTTTGCTGTCTTTAAGATTCTCTCTTTGTCTTTAAAATTTGCCATTTTAATTATGATGTGTCTTGGAGTGGGCCTTTTTGGGTTCATCTTGATTGGGACTCTCTGTACTTCCTGAACTTGCATGACTTTTTCCCTCAGCGAGATAGGGAAATTTTCTGTCATTATTTTTTCAAACAGGTTTTCAATGCTTGCTCCATTCCTTCTCGTTTTGATATTCCTATGATGCGAATGTTGTTACATTTCATGTTTCCCTGAAGTTCCCTGAAACAATTCTCATTCTTTTTTGGCCTTTTTTTGGTTTAGTGGCTCTGAGTGGGTATTTCTTTCTACCTTGACTTCCAGCTCACTGATTTGGTCCTCTGTTTCATCTAGCCTGCTTTTAATTCCTTCTAGTCTATTTTTCCTTTCAGATATTATATTCTTCATTTCTTCCTGGTCCTTATTCATAGTTTTTTTTCATCCTTTTTCATGATGCTATATTTCCCAATAAGTTCTTTGTAGCTCCCATAAATTTTCTTGTGGTTCTCAGTGAGTCCTTGAACATCCTTATAACCATAATTTTGAATTCTATGTCTGACAGATTGCTGGCCTCAGTTTCATTTAGCTCTTTTTCTGGGGATTCCTCCTTTACTTTTGATTGGGGATTATTTCTTTGTCTCCCCATTTTATGTGAATCTTTTTGTTTGTTTCTGCATTTCAGGTTGCTCTGCTTTGCCTGCCTGTCTTCATGGAGTGGACTTCTGTGATAGGAGTTTTGTGGGACTCAGTGGTGCAGTCTCTTTGATCTTCTGATCTGGATACTCTAGGGTTACCCTTTATGAAGTTTACGTGGGCTTTCTTGTTGTACTTGGGCTTTGATTATTGATGGCTCATTCTTTGGTGGGTTCTCCCCTCTAGCTAGCAGACTGGGAGTCACCACCCCTGCCACATCTTGTATGCACCTGCTGTGAAGCACCTTCTGTACTCCTTGGCTTCCAAACTTCATATCAGCTAAGATTCCGTTGAATGTTTAGTTTATTTTTCAGAAAATCAGCCAAGTATCCAAACTGGGTGCAAGAACAAGTGGATTCAGCTTCGACCTATTTGACCTCCATCCTCTCTCCTCCTTCCTTAGTGAGACTTTTGATCTGTCCCCTTTGTTAGTTATGCTGGGTTCACCTGTTGTTGTTGATGAGACTCCTATTTAATTTGCAGGGAGTGGGGAGGGGGGCAATTGCTAAGCTTACCTGGGTGCTTTCTGTTGCTGTATTGGGGGTTGGAAACTGCTGGGTCTGGGCCACTTTCTGCTTTTAGGTGGGACTTCCTGCTGCTATATTCCTTCAGTTCCAAGATCCCAAACCAGTTCGCCTTCCCCTTCCTGCCTCTTGGAGTTCTTTGGTTCTCATTTGCATTGCCTCTAGGGTTTATGGCTGTACTTAGTGGGCAGAACAGTGTAAGTCAAGTCTATATCATCTTGTCCAAACTGGAAATCCAAAGTCTTGTTAGTGGGCTATGGGCCTTGAGTGATGTGTCTCCCATAATTTCTTTTCCCTCATTTCCTACTAGTCTGATTCTTGCTCACTGTTGTTCAGCACCACTTTTTTCTTTTCTGTTTCTGAACATGTCAAGCATGCTCCCATGTTAGGACCTTCCTACTGTTCCTTCTTGAAATTTTCTACAGATACTTACTTGGCCAATTCTCTTGCTTCCTTCACTCATTTGCTTAGATATCACATTCTTAATGGTGTTTTTTTTCCCCAATTGTACACCTCTCAATACTGTCCACCACTCAGTTCCTGAGCATCTCAGAGATAAAAGGAAAAAGCACAATTTGTTTTGCTTACTATAATAACAAAGAACTATATGCTCACATGCAGTCAGTCTCTCCAAGCATAGTAGGAGACTATTAGGTTAATTTTTATATAGTTTGAGGGAGCATGAAGTTTAGGGATTGGCTGAGTTTTAGAGGCATAGATTTTATCAGTAACTCCATGAGACTGCTGGTGATTGGTTGAACTCAGAGGTGTGGTTTTTGGAGAATGAGTTCCTTTCTGATGAGCTTTTAGAAATAAGGGATTGATGCTGATTGGTTGGCTTGTAAAAGCATGTTTACTGAGGCGAGTTGTCCTGATTCATTGAAAGTTGTATTGTTACTAGAACTACAGAATAACCAGCCTTTTCCTAGAAGTCTGGAACTTTTTTTTCCCACCTCACATTCTCAGTCTTCTTTATCCCGCTATACCTTTTCCTCCTACTGTACTTATTACCTTCTAATGTAATAGATATTTCCTTATTATGCTTACTGTTTATTGTTTGTCTTCCCTTGATAGAATCTAAGCTCCAGAAGTCAGGCATTATTCATTGTTTTGTTTCCTGAAGCATCCCACTTTTCTAGAATGCTTCCTGGCACTATGTGAGCAAACAATAAATATTTGCTGAATTATTGAGTGTTTGAACAGGTCTCACCTCATGCACGAACAGAAAAGCCCAGTGAAGTTTATTTCTATATCTTTCTCTCCCTGGACATCCTGTCCTGCCTGCAAAGATGTCTTTTACTATGATGCCCCATTAATGTATGAATATATTTTAATTAACATTTTTAATTCTCCTAGGTATATACTTTTTTAGTTTGAATCTAATTTGAGGGTGCTTCTAAGACTGGGGCCTCTCTTGAAGAAAAAAAATACAAAATTACAAATACAAAAAGGTGCTTGGAAAGAGCCCATGCACATGGCACTGGAGTCTTCAGCGTCATTCACTCCAGCTGTCACAGTGGGAGACAAGGTACTACTCTCTTCCTTTACCATTTCTGAAGGAACTTCAGACAGTAGCAAACAGGAGAAACACTGATGACTTCCTGGCATAAACTACGATGTCAATAATAGACAAAATTAAACTAAGAGGTAAAGAGAAAAACAACAACGACAAAGTAATTTGATTCTGTCAATGTAATAGAAATTAAAGTGATTTATCTGGACCATTTAAGGTTAATTACAATGAAACACAATATAGATTGCACATGACATTAGTTTGACAGATTAACTTTGGTGGCCATTGGAACTATCACTTGATTCTATGTTGAGCCAAGGAATTTCTTCAGCTTCTGACATGTAACCCAAATCTTCCAATTTCTTTTAGGTAAAATCAAAGGAAGACTGGAACAGAACCACAGTATTTGAGACAAACAGCAATCTGAGGGAAAAGAGAGGCTGAAGATATTAACGTAGCATCCATAGCCTCAGTTGTGTTTGCATTTATCTCTCTCCAGTACCCCTTTGTCTATCCGGTCACATGGTGCTTTGTTTAATTACTTGTTTGATGCAGGTGTTCCCAACTGGAAGCTTCCAACTTTTTCCTGCTTTTTCCCAACACTGACAACACCCCTGGCACATAAAAGTGCTCAATTAATAACTGTCATGTGGATTTGTTTTATGAACGAATAAATGAAGAAAACTTGGATCTCTTTAGAATTGTTCACCTGGCAGAGCATCTCCCTATTCTTTTCTTTAATTCACTTATTCTACATCAAGAATTCCTTCTGCTCCTTATACCTAAGGCCAAAGGGGCTAAATCCCTTTATAGGAAATTTCCTAATAACAGTTGCCTTAATTAGAATCAATTTGACTATCAAAACATCATAAGTAGGTATTTTGTCCTACCTATCACCTTCATGTTCTTTGTTAATATATTAATAGTAAATGTGGAACAATAGAAATGAAAAATATTACAATACATACTCTTTGCCTAACTTGAGCATGCATTTGGCCAAGTGACTGTAAAACATTTGATATTTTTACAGGGAAATTGGTGACTTTTGGTCTCTGAAGTGCTTTTGTTTATTTGACACATTTTCCATAATCATGTTACCAGTTATTTTAGAGGTCCCACGGTAAGAAATAATGTATCCTCCTTGAGTTCAGTAATTCTTCCATCCACAGGTCTGAGAGCTGTATCACTTGCTTCTTAATTGTTTGTTTAGAGAGGAATTTTTATGAAATATCTTACTTGTTTTTAGTATATTTTTAACATTAGAAAATGTGTTGGTAATTGTGCTAACACTTAAGCTATTTTTTTTTTAGGGCCTATTCTATTGCATGGACTTTTAAAATGTAACTTCTTTAAAAGTTGAGTTTAAAGGACCACCTCTCCTTTCACCAAACTGCAGGACCTTTGGGATGCTGTGAAAACATGTCCCATTCTCTTCCTGGTAATTCTGGCACAGGACAAGTTCCTTCTTCAACACTCCCTGTCCTTTGTTGTCATCTCTTTTCTCAGTGTCTTTCTGATTCCTGGCTTTTTATTTCCTGCCCTGGACATCTCCTGAGATCACCTGAGCATGAGATTCACCTCTGGGAGGAAGCCGAGGGGAATTAATTATCCATAAATGTGAATATGGATGATAATAAACTCTTCTCAGTTAAGATGCTGCAACTTAGCGGGAGGCTTTTAAATATTCTCACTTTGCAGATACAGCATTTTAATAACCACACATGTGATTTCACTCAAAACCCACAACCCCGAGAAGACGATGTGCCGAGAAATATTATGCTGATTTTTGCAGATGATGACATGATGGTTCGGAGGGGCTAAATAATTTTCTGATGGTGACACAATAAGTAGCAAAGTATGAACTAGGCTAAATCAAGATACTCTTGCATCTTTCTACCACCAGGTTGCTGGCATTTGGATTGATCAGATGATAAAATTGTAAGTGAAGTAACCTGCTAATAGGAGGGACTAAGGAGCACAGAAGTCTCTCGGTGCTTCCTTATTAACCCTTCCTTGATGCTTGGAGTTCTCCTGTTTTGCTTTTTTAACTCCACATTGCCTTGTTCCTCTACCCTCTCTGACTTGTCTGGTAGTTTTCCAAGCTGATTCTTATTCCTCGGTGTGCCCCTGGGAACCCCCATGGTTTTCGGCTCCCTTCTTGGTTTACTCTATACTTTCTACCTGCAGCATCTCACTACTCCCTTGGTATAAACACCATCTTTAGGCTGATGATTGTACAAACCAAATCTAGAACCGAGGTAAGTCCCTGCTGAGTACACACAGCTGCTTACTGAGCAGTTTTCCTTGATGTCCAAGTATTAACCTAACGAGACATGGGCAACTCATTCGCTATGTTGTGGATTGAATGTTTGTGTCCCCTACAAATTTGTATACTAAAGCCCTAACCCCCAACGTGCTGGTATTAAGAAGCAAGGTCTTTGGGAGATAATTAGGTATAGAGGAGGTCATGAGGGTGGAGCCACCATACTGATATTAATACCCTTTGTTAAAAAAAAAAGACACCAGAGCTTCCTCCCTCTGCAATATGAAGACGCAGTGAGAAGCTGTTGGTCTGCAAGCCAGGAAGAGGACCGGTACCAAAAACCGAATCTGCCATCACCTTGATCTTGGACTTCCTAGCCTCCAGAACTAAATGTCAGTTTATTTCCACCCAGAATATTAGGCTAGTGTTTAAGCCTTCCAGCCTATAATATTTTGTTATGGTCGCCAGAGTAGACTGAGAGAAGCTGTATGCCCTACCTGCTGCCCTTATCCTTTGTCTGCAGTCTGGAATTTAAATGTTGCCCTAAGGCTGCTTTCCAATTTCATCTCCTATTACTCACCTTGCCCCCAAGCCCAGCGCCCATGCCAACAGCACTGAAGTGCTTTCAGCTCTGAGAGTGCTTTGCTGCAAGGTGACTCTCAGCCTTGACATATTCGCTTCCTTCCAGTAATGCCTTCCCTTGTCTGCCTGACAAATCTATTTATATTTGAGTGTTCTGCTCTATATTAATCACTTCTGGGAGGTTTCTGAGTTTCCAGGGGAAGTTTAGTTATAGTGTACCCCAACTATCTCTATTAGAATAGGGCTTCTCAAAGTATCATCGGTGAAGGACAAGGATTTCTTAAAAAATACAATCCATCATGGATTAATAATGCTGTAAAAAAAGTAATTTTATAGAAAAATGAAATATAAAGATATAAAATACAACCCCAATTTTTTATCATTAGAGTCGATAGATATGAAATTACTCTGTCAATGTATTTGAAGGTTTTAAACATTTACCTTCAATTTTTATACTTACCTTGCCACAATAAATACCTAGCAGGGTAACAACGGTCCGCAGATCATGAACACCATTAAAACTAATTTGTATTTTAAACATAAATCAAACATCCCCATAATAGCAGAGACCATGTTTATTAATCTTTATATCAGAACACCTACCAAGACACTCAACACACTGTAGGCGCCCAGCGAGCACTGGGTGGGTGAACAGGCCAGGATTGGCCAGCTCAAGCCCAGTCTTTTGCAGGCCTGTGTCATTCCTTCTAATTCTGGCCATTGAGTTCCTACAAGTTCTTTACAAGGTCACACCAGAAGTGATCATAATCAGTCCATAGGGTAAGAAAAAGTTGAACTTAATATTTTCAGTTTTATTCTTTATTGTCTTCTAGGAGCTCCTGTTATATTCTCTCCTGAGAAGAAAGAAGGGATGAGAGAAACAGAGTGGGAAAGGCAGGGTTCCTTCTGATATGGCCAGAGATATCACCACATCATGTTTATTCCCTACTTTCTACATATCTCCACTCTCTCACTTCATTACATGTGTGGTTTCTTGGCTGCCCACACGGCATCCCCTCACCGTGTATACTGGGCATCTCTTGCCTCTTCCCGAAGTCCTACAGGAACAAGGTTGTGCATCTGGGAGACTCTGAGGGAAAACAAACGGTATTATATTGCAGTAACATTTTCAAAGTGACTTACCATTGTATTCAATATTCATGTTCTTAAAAACTATTGGGTATGTAACTTAACAGCTACACACTTACATTGCAAAATGTATTACAGAGTGCATTACAGAATGTTTTGCAGCCTAAATGCCTGATCTCAGTAGGTGTTGGAGAAACCCAGCAGCAGCTTCGAAGTGCTAAGGTAGAAATTTGGGATGCGCTTTAACGACTATTTTCTCTCCTTTTTAAAAAAAAAATTTTTTTTCTTCTCCATCTCCCTGCTTCTCTTCCTCTCCCTCCTCCTTTTTCTTCCCCTTTCCCTACTGGATAACACAAAGCTTCTGAGAAGGACAAGTAAGGTAAGCTATATACCTGAGAAAATGTCTGTCTCTCTGACAATGTACTACAGAAAAACTTTACTCATTGCACATTAGTTCCATGTCCCTTTTGTATGATTGTATTTTGGGATGAGGAATCCTTAAAATTTTAGTGCAAGTTCAGATTTGGTGCTTGGGAAACAAGGCTGAGTCTGATGGTGTACTTGTTTGAAATATTAAAATTTATTATTTTCTACTTGAGTCTCATAATTAATATTCAATTTCAACAGTCACACACGCACACAGGACACAAGCACATCTTTTAGAAAATGATGCCTTCTATTTCTTTTTTTATGTACTTAAAATATGAGATCTAATCCACACACCAAAAAATTCACAAAGTGTAAAATCCTGTGCCCTTTCGTATACTCACAAGATTACGCACCCATCACCATTATCTAATTCCAGAACATTTTTATCATCCCCCAAAGAAACCCTGTACCCATTAGCATTCGCTTCCCATTTCCTTCCTCTCTCAGCCCCTGCCAACCATTAATCTCCTTTCTGCTTCTACGGATTTTTCTGGACATTCATACAAAATGAATTATACAATGTGTATCCTTTTGTGTTTGGTTTCTTTGTGAAGCATAATGTTTTCATGTCACCCATGTTTTAATGTATTGGTACTTCATTTATTTTTATGGATGAATAATATTCTATTGTATGGGTATACGACATTTTGTTTCTCCATTCATCAGTTGATAGACATTTGAGTTGTTTCTTTTTTTGGCTATTATGAATAATTATGCTATGAACATCCATGTCCAATTTTTTTGCATAAACATATGTTTTCAATTCTTTTGGGTATACACATAGGAGAGGAATTGCTGGGTAACTCTCTGTTTAACCTTTTGAGAAACTGCCAAACTATTTTCAAAGCAGCTGTATCATTTTATATTCTCACCAGTGTCATTTAAAAATGCACTGGAAAGGGTTAAACAGAGAGGAAAGATGTTTTTCAAGACTATTACAATAGGAGAGACTGAACTCAACTGTAAATACAAAAAGGGCAGCTGAGAATTTATAGCCAGTTGCCATAGCGAGATAGTCAGTGGATGGAAAATCACTAAGAGGAACTTGGTGGATATCAAGATGGGTGCTAAACTATCTTGGCAGAATTCTTGCTGAACCGGGCTCAGTAGTCCAAGGGATGGCAGGCCAAAGGTGATGCCTAGTGGAGAAGAGGTTTCTGAGAAGCCTGACTAAAGTTTGACCAAAGATAAAGTCTCTTATCAGCAATGGATAAGAGCTCCAATTTATCTATGTCCTTACAAACACTTGCCATTGTCCATCTGTTTATTATAACAACTTAGTGGGCGTGAAGTAGTAGCTCATTAAGGTTTTGATTTGAATTTCCCTAATGATTACTGATAAATATCATTTCATGTGTTCGTAGACCATTTGTATATCTTCTTTGGAGAAATGCCTACTCTAATTCTCTGCCCATTTTAATTGGGTTCTCTTTTCATTTTTGAGTTGTAAGAATATATTCTGGAAAATAGATTCATATCAGATTTGTGATTTGCAAATGTTTTCTCTCATTTTGTAGGTTGCCTTTTCATTTTTTTTGAGAGTGTTCTTTAGAGCACAAATGTTTTTATTTTAATGAAGTCCAATTTATTTTTTCTTTGGTAACCCCACTTCCTTTTAAAGGTTAATTTCTTACAATTAATTTACAGAAACATAGGAATGATAATGTCTTCAAACGTTAATATGCACAGGAATCACCTGGGAGCTTGTGAGAAACACAGACCCCCTACCCTGTTCCAAGATGCTCGGACTCAGCAGATATGACTCTGGACCCTGTAATCTGCATGTTTAATAAGTGGTTCTGGAGATTCTCATGTATGAGATCTAGGGACCACATTTCAAGCCACACTGTTTTCTAAGTGGAGCAAAGAACTCACTTTAGTTACCATCTAGTTTACACTCTTGTGGTGGGCCATCCTTGGGTGACTCCCTCGTATAATTCACACCTCCAATCATCTCCCCTTGGGCAGATGGAAACTGTCATTTGCTTCTAACCTATAGAACATACCAAAGGTGATGGGATGTCACTCCTTTGACTGTTTCGTTATGTCAGACTCCATTTTAGTGAGCTGGGAAGCAGAGATTTTCCTGTAAACAGCCATGGTGTGAGTTCGAACTGCTCATAGAGAGGCCTGGGAACTGCAGATGGCCTCCAACTGACAATCAGTAAGAAGCAGGAGTCCTCAGTCCTCCGGCTACAAGGGAATGAATTCTCTCAATGACATGAATGAGCTTGGAAGTAGATTATTCTCGGTTCAATTCTCCAAATCAGTCCAAAAGACTGATTGCAGTCTGATGAGATCCTGAGCAGAAGAGGCAGCTAAGCTGGGACTGGACTTTTGACCTATTGAAAATGTGACATGAAATGTCTGTGATTGGTTGCTGCTAAATTTGTGGTAATTTATTACAGAGAAATAAATGCACCTCCTAAATCAGCACTTCTCAGTATGTAGTAATCCATGCCTTTATTCCATAAGTGTAAATTTGCACATTACCACTCCTTAACTGTTACGTAAAATTCAAAGTAAAAATAAATTAAATACTTTGACAAAATTAAATTAAATAAAAGCAATGGCATAAAGGACTGCTTTGTTTTCAAAGTACATACAGCTCTATTTCTAATTTTGATATTTACTTAATGTCCAGATGAATTTCAAGTACAGCCATACCTCAGAGATATTGCGGATTCGGTTCCAGACGACCACGATTAAGCAAGTATCACAATGAAATGAGTTACAGGAATTTTTTGGTTTGCATTTGAGAGTTATGTTACACTACAGTATAGCAGTGTACTATAGTAGGAACTGCCTTTTGACCTGGCAATTCCACTGCTGAGATTAGACCCTAAGAACCTGAAACACCAATTCAGAAGAACCTATGCACCCCAATGTTCATAGCAGCACAATTTACAATAACAAAGAATTGGAAGCAACCTAAATGCCCAACAGTAAATGAGTGTATCAAAAAACTAAGGTACATTTATACAATGGAATACTACTTAGCAGAATGAGAGAAAGAGCTACTACCCTTCACGACAGCATGAATGGAACTGGAGAGCATTATGCTAAGTGAAATAAGCCAGGGGGTGAAAGATACCATATGATCTCACCTATAATTGGAATCTAATCAACAAAATAAACAGGCAAGCAAAACATAACCAGAAACACTGAAATAAAAAACAAACTGATAGTAACCAGAGGGGAGGACGGAGGGGGATAAAAGGGGAAAAGGAGAGGAAGGGTCACCAAGGAACATGAATAAAGGACCCATGACAAAGTCAAATGGGGAAAGATTGAGGGTGGGAGGTGGGGATGGGTGGGGCTTGGGAAAGTGGTAGCATGAAAATGTTGACCAAAAAAAAAGACCGGGGGAGGCTAAGAATAATATAGGAAACTGAGAAGCCGAAGAACTGGTATGTACATCCCATAAATATGAACTAAGAGGTGTGGGGATGATGGGATGGGCTGCAGCACAGAGAGGATAATGGGGAGAAAAAATGGGACAACTGTAATAACATAATAAAATATAACAAAAAAATTAAAAAACAAAAATATTTTATCATTAAAAATTGCTGAATATCATCGGAGCCTTCAGTGAATCATAATTATTTGCTGATGGAGGGTCTTGCCCTAGTAACATCAGAGATCACCATAACAAATGTAATATCGGGATAACAAAAAAAATTTGCGAGAATTACCAAAATGTGGCACAGAGACACAAAGTGAGAACGATATTGGGAAAAGGGCCCCATAGACTTGTTTGACGCAGGATGGTCACAAACATTCAATTTGTAAAAAGAATGCAATACATGCAAAGTACAATAAAGCAAAGTGCAATAAAATGAGATATGCCAGTAAACGAAGTGACTTGCTGAAGCTGAATGTCACAAAGCTGCTTTGTGGCTGTCACTATCATGCCCTGTCTTTTTCTTAAACAACTCCTTCAACTTTCTTGATGAGACCATACTTAATATTATACAGATCACAGCATGATTAGCCAGCATAGTGTCTGCAAGACTCAGATTTTCAAGCATCATTTTGGGCACTGGTTAAACACAGACATTTCACAACTTCCAGAGCAGGGACCTGGGATTCCTTATGTTAAGTAAGTGCCCATGTAAGTCCTATGATGAAGCACCTTTGGGATATTGGAATATATATGAAATATTTGTTAAGCAATTAATTCACAGGTAGACTGATGTGTAGAGACTCAGTTTAATTGCTGACATGTACACTCTATGGGTTTAGGAAAAGCTTAAGTGCAGAGCATCTGCATTGAAACACACCATCAGTGAAGTGTGGAAGAAACTAAATATGCTGAATTTATCATACAGTTGACCTAGAAACTTTTTTCTTTTTGAAAATAAGAACCAAGGGGGATGGGAGCATCAATACTCATAATACATGTCGTTGAAATTTATCATTGCTAACGCTGCTAATGATAATGTCCTCTGATCCTAAGAGCAAGGCGAGCAAAGCAGAACTGGAGACCCCTCAGTCTCCAGCAGAAAGGAGACCCAACAGCAGAAACAGAGCAAAAGGAAACACTCAACGGCTTCCTGGTTTCTAATAAAATTTCATAATTAGAGTTTGAATCCCCTCTGTATTAACTGAGTTGTCCCTGACCTTGTGGTTAGGAAACAGGTCTTGCCAATTTTGGTAAATTAGTTGCAAATGAATCAGAAACATGTGGACCATAGGCATTCATATTTTTGACTAGGGGAAAGGTGCATAGCAAATACATTTGGTTAATGCTGAAGTCTAAATGTTTCAGAAATGGTCTGTGGTATTTTCAGAAAACAAAACATTTTCACTCAGTCAGCAGTTCAAATTCAATTTATATAATGCTTATGCAGCCTTAAGCCAAAATTAACAGAGAGGTTCATATTGCAAAATCACTAACATTTTTACTAACTGATGAGCACTGACTTGACTGGTCTCTGCTATTCGTAGTCACATACTCTTTAATATTCAGTCTCCCCAGGGCTCTGTCCACACACATAACACAATATAGGACAAACACAAAGATAAATGGTTTTAAGATCAGTACTCACCAATTGCCACATCTTTCCACTGGTTGTTGTATCTTTAATAATTGCAAATAATAAACGGAATTCTGTATATATTCTCCAGTGTATGTTACTGAAAGAACAGTCAGTGCCACAAAGTTAATATAATGTTCAAATATAAAATTCAGCTCAAATCATAATTGTAATTATACAACTAAAGTATCATAATATAAAGAATAGTGTCTTATTGGTGAATAACAGACTCGGTTTTTCCATTTTTAATTTGTTATATGTTAATTTTATATCCCACCCAATCGATTATTAACATTAGAGCATTTATTTGGATTAGTTATTTTACCTAGATGGCATATGTATTTTTAAAAATTGGTAAACTGAATCCAAAATAACCTCATAATTTTGGATATTTAATTACATGATACAAACATTTTACAAGATTCAGTTATTTATGTTAAAAAATAAAGTACATCCCCATTTTTTATGGAGATTCGGTTTCAAATAACTATAGTACATAAAAATTTCATGTATTAAAACCATCTTTAACCACCTTCACTAGGTTATCAAGGCCAAGGTGCATTGTATGATGTATGACTACAGCACAGCAGTTGTTCGGCACTTAGAGCGTGTGAACTGCCGAACTGGACTCAAGGAGGGAGCAAAGGAAAGTTATTGTGTAGTATGATATTTTTATTACAGTGATGTGAATGGACAAATGCAACAATGAAAACAACTTGTGAGCATAGAACAAAAAAAGACTCAAGAAACAAAGGAACTAATACAAAAAGAAAGGAATAGAAGGACTTATGTGGAACAGATATTGAATGTATACTGTCATAAGTTCTAGGGAAGAAAATCTGTTCTGACAAGTTACAATGTTAGATTGATTAGAAAAGTTTTGGAAGATTGCCAAGGTCCATTAATGGCATGGGAAATAATTTCAAAGCAAAGGGTAAAAATTAAAAAAAAATACATCTTCCTCTGTATTGAAGAATATTACAGTATAAGAACAGACCAAGGGTTTTTGGAGCGTTGCCATGTGTTCCATGGAAGAAGAAATAAAATCCAACAATATGTGTATTTATAACAGATACCAGTGCAGCTAATGTTTTATTGCCAATGTCAAGTGATGTGAAGTACCTAGGAAATAGTCATACAAACTAATTTCTTGGATTTGTTTTTTTTTACTTTTGTGTGTAAAAGAATGGTAAATTGTTTTAGTAACATTTGATTAATGAACCTAATTTTTCCCTTTTTCCATCTAGCCTGCCATAAAGGTACCTTTTAAAAAACGAAAGTCGAGCCCTGGCCTGTGTGGCTCTCTCGGTTGGAGCATCATCCCATAGACCGAAAGGTCCAGGGCTTGATTCCGGTCAGGGCGCACATGGAGGTCGTGGGTTTGGTCCCCGGTCGGGGTGTGTAGGAGAGGCAACCAATCAGTATTTCTCTCTCACATCAGTGTTTCTCTCTCTCTTCCTCCCTTCCCCTCTCTCTAAAATCAATAAGCATGTCCTCAGGTAGGGATAAAAAGAGAAAGTTGATGGCATCCATGACTACTCATTGGATGCTTCACAGCCGCAAGCTCAGATTAGTTGATAAAAAATGTATCTGCACTCAGCACCAGGAAGGCTTAGCCCTGTTTAAGGAATATCCCTTCTGTAGAAGTGGTCTTCAAACTTCAGGTAAGAGAGAATCACCCAAGGAGCTCGTCAAAATACATATTCCCAGGCCTCAACTCCAGGAGTTCTGATTTAGTAGGTTTGGGGTGAGGTTCATTAACTTAGATATTAAGCCAGAATGTAAGTTGTTTCTGATACAGGTGGTTCTCAGAATACATTTTAAGGAACTTTGTCCTAGAACTGTGATGGTCAGACACTGTCAACCGCCATCTTCCTCCACTTTTCCCCTCCCCTGGTGGAAAATCAGTGTCCTGATGGGAATATACTGGGACTCCATCAGAGAAGAAAAAGTTTGCAGGTTACTTCCTACAGAATCATTTCCTTTTTCTTTATTTCCTCTTTTCTGACCTCAGTGTAGAAGTAACAATTAATTATACCTTCAGTTCAGTTTATGGAATATAATAATCATTGTTTCAAGCAAAGTATCTCTCTTCCCTCCTTCCTTCCTCTCCCTTTTTCCTTCTTTCTTCCCTTCCTCCTTCTTCTCTCCCTCCCTCCCTCCCTTCCTTCCTTCCTCTTTCCTCCCTTCCTTCTTTCTTATGCCCTTGTATCTTCATTTCCATTAGTTGTTCCCATCCCATAGTCAATCTCTCTAAAGCTTTTATTGTGAATCTCTTGTTTGTATACTTCTCTTGCAAAATGAGCATTGCTGTTTTGTGTTCCAGAGAGAAGGCTTGAACTCCGAGGCTCAGGCCAGTGTCCTGAGTAGAAGCTGAGCAGCAGAAGCTCATAAAAGGGAAAGGCTCTCCCTTCCAGGCACGGTCTCGCCCTTTCCTCAGCAGTTTCTTTAATCAAACTCCAACAGAAGACACACAGGGCAGAGGGCAGCATCACGAGAGTGAAGTAGCCCAGCTGACTCCCAGAGGACACAACGAAGGCAGCTGGGATGGGGAGGGCTGCAGAGGGGGCCATCACTTCCAGGCTAAGAACTCCTTAATCAGGGGTGCTAGCTTTTCCCAGTTTGAAATCTCGTAAACGCAAAAGCCATCTCGGATATTTGTTATAACAATAGCTGTGAATTTAGTATCGGTTTTGAGTAAAATATGTAACGAAAAGCTACAATGAATTTGGTAATACAGTCCTCCCCCAATATTTAAGGGATGTGGTTCCAGGACCAATTGGGAATCAAAATAATGGGTCCCAAAAGCCTTGGATGTTAAAGTCTCTTATATATAATAGCCCAGAACAATGCAGAGTGCACTGTCTGCCTCCTGAGATTCCCAACCTGACTTTGAAATGCTGTTTTCTACCCACAGTTGTTTGAATCTGAAGGTGCTGAAAGTGTGGAAGCAGGAACCCTACCACTACCCAAGTGAAAACTGTATCTTAATTTCTATCTAACATTTTCCCAATGCTAATCAATATCTTTATTTTTTTTATTTTAGTTCATCTTATGCTCTCTTTTATTATTTTATTTTTACTGGTCGCATCAGGAATGCTTATGTGTCTCATAGATAGTAACGGTGAGGTACTCTAAAGTTCCTTTTTTTGATATTTTCATATAAAAAAGATCCAACTGCTTCTCTGTTCACTGCAGCCTTCCTAGTCTGGGGCACTGATGCATCCGGTGCCTCCGTCGCAAGGCGGCTCATGGCTACGGCTCAGGAGGGAGCTACTAGGTTTTGGTTTTGCCCTACTGGCTGCCAGGCTGCTTGGTGATGGCTTCCCCAGACAGGTCACAGGTCATGAGGCCACTGGAGGCCTGGGAAGATTCTGAGTGCTCTAGGAACACCAACACCGGAGAGTGGACTTTCCAAAGACAAGTTCACTTGCCAGTGATTCAGGCCTGCCTTGGGGGAAGTCAGGTGATGGGGGAACTTTCTGAGGATGGCCTGCTCTTCTGTAGGAGTTGTGACTGGAAGTGGAGCCCCAGTGGCACCGGCAGTAGCCCTGGGCGGCCAGGAGCGAGCTTCTGGAGGGACTGGCTGCCATGCCCTTGTTTGGGCTGATGGAATCCACAGTGCCAAATCGATTGTACAAGGCAGGGACTAGGGGTTGCTAGACCACCCAGCCCATTTGCAGAGGACAGCTTTGCAGGCTACTCAACCACCAGGAAACATGCCTTAGCTCAGGGTGTACATTGATCATACTGTGTGTTATCCATTTTCCTTACAGCCTATAGCCCATGGTTCATGCTTGATGAGCATTTAGATCCCCAAACTCTTAAAATTATTTACTCTCTCCACCCTTCTACAAGAGACCATATCTTGGAAGCCACAATTTTAAATGCCCCAAATCAATGCCCCTAGCTGGATACATAACATACCACCTTGTACTGATATTTTTAGGTTATATGTATTTTATGTTCATATTTCTCATCTCTTTCATTTGGATGGTAAACTCTCTGAAAAGACCAATCATATATCACATTTTAATACTCAAGGTGTTCAGGAGCAAAATCAATGCTTTGCAGAGAGCCTTACTAAACAGTGAGAATTAAAAAAAAAAAAATTTTGCTAAGCACTCACTCAGGTTGTATTCTTCTCAGGCTGTTTCACCCAGAGGCACCCAAAGTTTCCCTGCCCAACCTTGATCACCTGGTCAATACGTTGTATGATTTCTCTACTATATAGCAGAGAGGACTGAGTTTTAAAACCTGGGTTTGTCAGACTGCAAAGCATTGCTACTTGTTGCTTCCTGTTGACTTTTCTCCATCTGCCCTTTTAGAGAACTTTGGTGAAGTCATTATTTGCTGACTCTAATTGAAAAGAGTTTTCTTTCTTCTGAGACCAAAGTCTAAGGAAGAGAAGTTACAATCAAAGGATTTCTACAGCGTCTGAATTGTTTTCAAATTCTAACAATTGGTCTCTCACTACTCAATTAAAGAAGTCTTAAGGGAAAACAATTCATCGATTTTCCAAACCTCTTTCCTTGCTGGCTCACATTGCTTTTAGGGTATCTTACCTTTTCTATAAGAAAACTGCTCTGTCTGTTCAGACCTGGGGCGATTGGTTTCTAAGTAGCAGGCAAATTGCTTTGTTCCCAGAAGTAGCTGCGGGAGGAGGGAGACCAGGGTGGGATGGCAATCAGAGGGATTTACACAATGGTTGGCTCCTCTTCCACATCACTGGGATCCAGGGGCCTTAACAACTTGATTCTGTTCCACCTGACAATGCTAAAGGTCACATCTCTGATATCTTTCACTTAATCTTTCCTGAAGGCTTTTACCAGTCCCAGGACAGAGACGGGAAGATGGTATACTTTGGGCAGGCTTTGCAGGTGGGTCCCTTGGCTCCAGTGAAATCGGCATGTAATAGATATAAGTAAACAACTGATCCCAAAACCAGTTCAGTTGGTGTTGAGTCAAAATTTATCCTAGGCCTCAAAGACCTTCAGGAGGAGTCAAGCCAAAAACTCCTTACCTATAATTACATTCTGTTGATCTGTCTGAAGTTATTCCCTTTTGTCACTTCAGGTTTGCACAAGGATGGCAGGAGACAATGTCGGGCATTGTTGTTGTGCACAGCACTGGTGGAGCAGAGGGTACAGAAAAGCAGACCTGTGGTCTGTGCATTTCACTGTAGGATACAATTTGTACAGAGAATCTGGCAAGTATTATGAGGCTGAAATAAGCACATACAGTCACAGAACAAAGCAACCAAATTATGCGTTTAACATAATAATAATTATAAAAGCTTTATAGGAATCATTTTGAACTATCTTCTGCCATGAGTCCAGAGGGCTTCCTCTAGCTGTGGCAATACTGGAAAACTAACAGTGACCGGAAGCTGGGGTGAAGGGTGGGCTCAGCCATTAGTTTTCTTTTGTGTGTAAGCAGTTGTTTTAAAGTTCAAATGCAATACTCAGTGTATCACTTGTCACCACGAATTACGCCTTGGGTAGTTTGCTATGAGTGCCAGTTTCTCTGAAGTACCTTTTGGATTTTGCAAGTGGTTCCATCAAACAATGATTTTTATTCTTTGAGAAATTAAAAAAAAAAAAACACCTCATAGACCCAGACAACAGTGTTGTGATTACCAGAGAAAAAGGGGGTGAGGGGAGGAAGAAGGTGGTAAAGGGGGCTTAAATGGTGTTGGAAGGAGACTTGGCTTGGGGTGGGGAACACACAGTACAAAATACAGATGATGTATTATAGAATTGTACACCTGAAACCTATATAATTTTATTAACCAATGTCACCCCAATAAATTTAATGAAAATTAAGAAAATAAATTAAAAAAAGAAATTATCCAGAGTGGCTTGTTACATGACAGACATGTGGTTTGAGTTTTGTCGTAAACGCAGAACAAAGAGTCTGAGAGAGTTTCTTTTCATTGTTGAGCTGTGTGGCTCGGAGGAAACATGAGATAGTTCACTTTTCAAATGAGAATATTTTTTGCCTTTCGTTTTTGGTTTTATTTTTGTATACCCATGACATTTCAGCAAGCAAGCTGCCTTCTCTGGTAGCACCATCTGCTTTTTCTTTTCAACTGTGACACCATCTGAGAGAATACCTTCTCACTCATAGAAATACATGTGGGTGAGGGGGAGAGTATTGTTAATTATATGTATGATTATATATGAATATATACATAAATAGCTATATCGCTCTGTGTCTGTACTTTTTTGCTTGTTTGTTTTAATACTAGAGCATAGATGTACAATTAAGGAATTTGATCTCAGTGAGACCACTAGGCAAAAATCTCCAACCCAACTCTCTCTTGTGTTTCGAATTCCTTCTCAGTGCAATAGGATGTAAGTTCCAGGGGCAAGGGCATTTTTGTCTGTTGATTCACAAGTGTATTCCTGGCACCTAGAACAGTGTCTGCTGTGTAGTAGATGCTACATTAATAGTTGTTGAATGAAGTAGAGCGAATACAGTGCTTCTCCTGTAATTTCTGTGTGCTCAGTACATAACAGTCAGTAACTACTCTTCCTGGCTGCGGATGTTTCGCGCTGTCCTCACTCTAGGGTGGTTGTGGTCCCCTTTGCCCTGCATTAACAGACATGGTGCTAGGTGACAGTCCTGGGGTGGAAGAGATGCCTTCTCTGACTTGCGTTACATTTTACTAGATGACAAAGCAAAGGCGTTTTGAGGCCATCTCCTGTGAGGTGTCTGGCTGCCCTACCAACTCTCATGAGTCACCTAAATTATCACCAGCGAGCATTCAGCTTAGGCCCTGGCCTTAAGACTTTTGCTGCACGAATATATGGCCAGTAGAAGAAACCGGAACCTCTTGTCTATTGAGACGAGTAACACTAAACTGCTGCCTTAACTGACCATGAAGCAACAGCTGTCAGACTGGCCCGATGTTCAGCAACTGGAACTGGATTATCTCACTTCAGCAGAGATTTCTAAAGAAGGCAGGGAGCCAGGTCAACAGGTCATCAGGTTTCCATGGCAGGAGGGATTCCTGTGCACTCACAGAAAACCTGACAGCAGCAGGCTTTCTGGTTCCCCTTGACAGAGAATCCAAAGGAAGAGACCAGGACCGTCCGGACCATGAAAGCCTAAGGGCTAACTCACATGAGGGCTGGGGACATGGTAATATTTTTTAGGGGCTGCTCTAATCAGAAATTTTCAGTGATTCCCCATTCCCTGTAGAACGGAATCCAGAATTAAAAGCAAGGTTTATAAAAATCTGAACCAAACATACATTCCTAGGTGGCAGTCTCTCTGCCCACTCACAGCCACCCTGTGCTGGAACCAAGCAGGAGACCACCGCCGTTCACCGAACACCCCACTTTGGCATCCCTACCTTAATGTTAGCTTGGAACACCCTCGTCTCCGGTGGTTAGAGTTCTAGTAAAGTGCTGATGAGTTTCTCTGTGGACACATTGAATTTGAAGTACTGATGGTACGATCAAGGGCAGACATGCAGTAAGGAATTGGGGAGATAGCTTGGAGCTCAAGACAGAGGTCTGGTTGGAGACTGACATCGACAAAGCTTTCACCTCTTGAATGCATGTGAAGGTACGGGGTGAATGAGATCGTGTGAGGTGAGTATGCGGGGCACAAAGAGACGAGGAAGGGTTTTCCGGGAGAGGTGAATGAAACGATGAACAGAATGGGAAGAAAATTAAGGAAAATGGTATTATGAATTCCCAATACCTATGTGGGAGAGCTCTTTTTAAGCATTGTGTGTAGGTTAACTAATACAACCACCATATAATGTAAGATGGGGATACTGAGGCACAGAGCGGCCCAGTAACTTGCCTAATAGCACCAGCTAGTAGATAGCAGGGTTTGACTTGAGCTCATTTGATTCCAGATTCAGTATGCTTGTAGCCTCTATAACATCTCTCCAAAGTAAAACAAAAAAGAAAGAGAGTCAAGATGGAAAGAGTGGCTCGCATTGTCACGATGCCGCATGCTCCAGAGAGGTCAATTAAGATGGCGAATGGGAACAGCTTAAGTTACCATTGGATTTGATAATTAGTAAGAAACAAGTCTTACCACAAGTCATTTTAGTGGACTTGAGGCAGTAGAACTTTGAAGCGAATGAGCTCCAGGGTATCAGCTATATTCCATCTATTTATTTATCACAGAGAGTAGTTTCAGGGCACATGTCTTTTCAAAAGGTAATCATTCTCTGAATGCTGCAAGAGCAAAATTGAGCTTGTGACTTTGATTCTCCCTATCATTCTAAATTCTATATTTCATTTTAGTTGTGTAAAATAGTCTATGATGAAGATACAAAGCTATGTAGCTTGAGTATCAAGCAGCAGGGCCGGTATTGCCATTTTTAATTGTGCACAGAGGAGACAGTGGGGGAGGCAAACTATAAAGCTTTTAGAGACGAGGGAACCAAGGCGCAGAGGAATTAAGTAACTTGCTTTGTTGGGGAGGGAGTCTCTTACCGAAACTAAAAATTTAATTCAGCAATTAATTTCTTCCCTCTAGTTGATTCTGGTGGGAAAGAGAGGACCCATATGATGAGCGAGAAAGACCTCGCCCCTGGCTCCAGAAACCCCCTCTTCCGGTATCTGATAGGCTTGGGAAATTGAGGAGCCTCCGTTTTCTGTGATTATCTCTGCCCTAGTCCCACGTCACGAAAGGTCCGCCCGGCCTCTTTGGCAGCCACCACAGACACTAGCCGGCCACATGACGGCCCGTTCTCTGATGTTCCAGTTGGAATGGAAGGAGGTTTCCATATGTGAGATTTCCTCAGTAATTCATGCTGGACAATAGCATGAAATTCTTCTCATTATAGTGCAAATTTAAAAGTCACCAACTAATCACAAGTAGTCATGATTTTATGTGTTTCAAAGTATATGAAACTCACTGGATGATAATTGTTTATGTCTTTTTAGTTGTACAATGCAAATGCCCTCTACTAGTTTTAAACAACATCTGGGTTTTAGAAAAGCAGTTGAAAGGGCAAAATTCAAAAGCAAACAACATCAACACCCGTCACTAGAAAAAAACCTTCTGTTTTAAAAATTAGTCCAAAGTTCAGTTCTCACCTGGTTCAAAAACAACTGCACTTACCGTATCCTGAGTGGGGGTTTAAAAAGAGCAAGCAGAAAAACAAAAGGAAAACAGCAACATGTGTAAGTGATCACCAAACCCAGCTCATTTCCAACTAAAAAAACACGCCTCGTACACAGGTCGCAGAACAAATCAGACGAAGCCCAAGTGCTGAGGAGAGCCACGACTTCAAAGATGAAAATTCCCGAGAGATCTCTTGCAAGGAGATGTACAAGAAAGGGTAAGTTTCATTCTAATGGATTGGCACCTAGGCTGTTTGAAATAGAAAGTTAATAACCTCAATAATAATCACATGATAACTCTGAAAACCACAACAGAGGATTAGGCCACATGGGGAGGCAAGGGACTAAATAAGAGAAGGGACTTTCCATAGAGTTTGTGAAAAAACTATGTGAAAGTGTGTGTTGGGGGTGAGGATGTTGATTCGTCCCATAGGAGTGAAATTCCTCTACAAGGGCTTTCTTTTGTAGCTGCATTTTCTAGCAGTGGAAATAGTTCCTTCTGGAGAGAATGAAGCCATTTCATTACTGAACTTGCATTCAAAGGTGCAATGAAGAGGCAAGAAAAGAAGTGTTTTGTATTTGGACCCATAAGAATGTGTGGGAAGGAGTCTAGCCCAGTGAATTTGAATTTCTCATCCATTATCTTCATTCGTATGGTGGAGAGCTTCTAGTTAAACACGCCTTTATGGCCTGTTCTCTAACGATGTAGGCAAAGTTGCTCAGATTCTCATATTGGCTTCAATTGGATGCTTGTGAGAATTTATTACTGCCTTCTAATTTTATCAGCATGGCAGCCCCAAAGTTACCCATAAACAGCCCACAGATGACCTAGGACGCAGATGTCCAAAATATCTTTGTCCTTTCTTCCATCTAAGCAGGTAGAGTTCTGGCAAGGAGCACTTATTTAGTTACTCAACTGTTAAGTCCCCCATTGCTCTGTGCTTCACAGGCTCTGTAACCCCCAGCAGATCCAAACACACGTGGGGTGCAAGAGGTTGAAGAAAGGAATTCTCTTGCAATCAGCCTGGGACAACTAGAGAGGAAGGAACAGGAACATTATCAACAAAAATAAATATGGAACTTTACTGTGTCTGACATACCTTGTTAAACATGGGGGGCAATAAAAAGAAGCCTAGGACAGAATCCCTGTCCTTAAAAATCTCTCAATCTAAGATAGTATCGAATCAGAGAGTCATCACTTGAAGCCTGTTATTTTGAACCAGTATGTGATGAAAAGCCAATGACTCAGGACTAAGAATCCTAAATTAAGAAGTGGCATCCTCCCATAACACTCAACTGGTATAGGTTAAAATTGCCTGGGACACATGAGAACATCCCTAAATCTAGGAGAAAAATAACTAATATTTGATGAGTACATACCAAGTGCCAGGCGCTAAGTGCTTTATATGTATTAGTTCATTTAATCCTCACAATAGCCTTATCAATTAGTGCTATTATTATTTTCATTCCGCAGATTTAGAAACTAGGTATCAAGGTTAAGTAATATGACCAAAATCATATAGCTAATAAATGGCAGAGCTGGGATTATCCTGTGATATATCTGAGCCCAAACAAGCCATCAATGGGTCAGCAGTGAGGAGGGACAGGGGATTGGTATTAAAGCTCATTGATACAGCGATCCCACTTCTGGGAATGTATCCAAAGGAACCCAAAACACTAATTCAAAAGAACATGAGCACCGCTATGTTCATAAGAGCATTATTTACAATCACCAAGCTATGGAAGCAGCCCAAGTGTCTACCAGTAGAGGAGTGGATAAAACAATTATGGGATATTTATGGAATGGAAAACTACTTGGCTGTGAAAAAGAAGATAATTTTACCCTTTGCAACAGCATGGATGGACCTGTAGAATGTAATGCTAAGTGAAATAAGCCAGTCAGGGAAAGACAAATACCATATGATTTCACTCATGTGTGGAATCTAATGAACAAACTGAACTAACAAGCAACATGAAGACAGACTCATAGTTGGAGAGCAGATTGACAACTATGGTGGGGTTGGTTATGGGGTAGAGGGATGGAGCAAAAAGGAAAAAGATTCATGGACATGGACAACAGTGTGGTGGTTGAGGGGAAAGGGAGATAGAAGAGGGATAAATGATAATGGGAAAAAAATAAAAATTTACTTAAGAAAAATAAAAAAAAATTTTTTTAATCTTAAAAACTCACCATAGAGCCTGCCAGTTTTTTTTAAAATAAAGGCATCCATAATACTCAAATACATGAAGGAAGGTTTTTGTGCTTCCTGAATAAGGAAGCCAGGTCATTTACAGATATTCCCCTAGAGATGAACAGCCAGGATTCCAAAAGATTTCTTCCATTTTATTCTTACATGCAAAGTACCATTAGGTAAATGAGTGCTCATGCTTTTGTTCTCAAGCATAGCTACTTTACATGTATGAAAACTTAAATGTTGAAAAAGTTTTAAGTAGCGATTTCTGACCTAAATCTTTAGAGCCAGGAAGCATCACAGGGAAAGGGTTGAGGAAAAGGCCTAGATGAAAAGAAAATGAAGGAGGAGTTCACATAAGTGAACAGAGTCTTCTCATTTCCGAATGACTGAAGTGTGAGTCTAAAGACTTCGTTTCTGTGTGTAGGTGAGGAACCACCAGCAGACCAATCAAGATGTAGTTTTTACAAACCAGTTATCCATTCAAGCACTGTTTGAGATGCCATCACTTTGTGTAGCCTATGTTAAGGAAAGAAAACTAAGGAACTGATTATGCTCAGCAAGAAGCACTGACTAAAAGTCTGAAAGTTCAGGAGCAGTGTGAGAGAAGAAACACCTTCCTGACCTGAGTTTTCTGAGAAAGCGGACCTGACTTCTTGAGCTTGGAAACACCCCTCAATAGCCTGAAGATAGACTTTTGGGGTTTTGCATAAAGAGCCTGGTGGAGAAAATCCAGCCCCGGGTTAGATGGCTTCTTCTGAACCAGTGTCACTAACTGCCTCCCCTACATACAGAGAAGACACATGGCTCTGTGGCCTACTTGATTAAATGCTTCATCAGGCAGACAGGCCTCTGGGAACTGTATGCAACATTTTATTGCCTTTCAAGGCAGTTATTTCTCATTGTATAGATGTGCTTGGGTGGATAAACAACCTAGAGTTCCAATGCCAAAGGCTAATTTGCCCTGGCTTGGGAAATATCTGTTTTTTTGAACCCCTAAGCAGCATGAATTATATTGATAGGTTTGCATGTTTCTGGCTGACCACCAAGGGCTCCCCTTCTAGGAGGATGGGAAAATTGTCGGATGAAGTTTTCTCACAGAACTTACCACTCACGATAAAGTGAAATGGCTACAATGAATACTCATCTTTCCCCATGCAATCTTAATTGGGTTGGCAACATGTGTAATTATGATGATGGTAGATGATGTTGAGTGAAGGGCAAGCTGCTTTGGCAATTTGCAGACAGCCTCAAAAAAGTCATTTTCTGAAAAACCAACCACCACTGAGCTCATTGAGTAGAGGTACATTTTGCTTTGCTTGGACTTAACATGACTTAAAAATACAGTGCTTTCATGCCTTGGAAATAGGAACTTTTAGAAAGTGAATGCTTGCTGGTTAAGGAGATTTTAGTCTGTCTTTCAAATGCTGTTACTAAAGTTCAAAGCATGTAAGTTTCTATCAATGGGTTGCAAACCACTATATGCAACACTTATCCAATTTGCAAAGATAGTTTAAAAAAATTCCTCTCGAGGGAAAAAAAGAAAGCTTCACATAGAGAGCCTATCCAGGAGTAAATTATAAAGATCTCCCACGGACATCAGGGCTACATAAACTTAAATGTAATTACCACCTTGGTAGGAAAAGAGAGTCTTTATTTTTTTTACCTTTTCACCAAAGACTATCTACTCCTAGAAGTTCATGAAAGGTCATTGGCAGAATCTAACCTCTACTTTGTGCAAACTACCAAAGCTAAATTACACGTATCTTTAAGAGCCTGCTGAATTGCAGTGCAAAGCCTTCTTTATCAATGCCAATTTCTAGTCCAATCATCAGCGAAACCTCAAGTCAGTGTCAAATGCTTGTACATAATATTGAGTTTCTTCAGTGAGATGCCTTTTACCCAAGATAGGTTTCATTATTTTTCCCTCCGATCCTTCAAAACTAAAGGGGAGCTAAAGGAGAGTCTGCAAAAATAAAGAAGATGTTGCAAAAATAAGCCTTGAAAAGTGCTTTGATGCTTCTAAAAATTAATGAGCTAGATTCTCTCTGGGAGTATGGTCCCTCATGAGAGTATGTTACAGATTTGAAATCTATATTAACTTATTCAAAATCCTGAGATATCAGTAAATTATGAGCTTTCAGGGCTCTTGGTGTATATTTTCTTTCATTAGGATTAATAAGAAATAATAATATTACTCAAGGTAGTGGGAGAGAGCGGAACAACAAAAATCAAAATTGTAAATCAAAGAGATTTGCTTATTAGACCTGCCTTTTCTGAGACTCCCCTTTCTTTAGTTAGCTCTCTTGCTAGGATGTAATTCAATACCTTCTAGGAACATTTGTTGTTAAAGAAGCTTGTTTGTATGAATCCCTCTTTGTACTTCCATTTGCTTAACACAACTTCTGCTTATTAATTGAAGGTACTCAAGGAGACTGGGGTTATTATTCAATGTATCCAAACCTCAGACCTAGCTTTCAAGATGAGCCACGCGGAGACTTTTCTGTGTTTCAAATTCAGCAACTTCTATTGGGCTGGCCAAAAAGTCCGTTTAGTTTTTTCCATAAAATAAAAGACACGTTTTTCATTTTCACCAATAACTTTATTGATTTGGGTATTTTGAGAGTGCCGGCTGTCTCCCGCTGTTGGCTTCCAGTGGGCGGAGGCCAGGGCTGCAGCTAAACATACTCGAATGCGTAAGACAGCCCCACAGCAAAGAGTTATTTGGCCAAAATGTCAATAGTGCCTAGAAACTTTGCAAACCACTTTTGACATATTTCATAAGTCACAGCACCTTCTCCATGCAGTGTGCAAATCTTTTGTGTGTTTCAGCTGCACTTTTACCTTTCTCGAAATAATAAAGCATAATACGCTGAAAATGTTGTGTATGTTGTTTCATCTTCAATACTAAAATGGCTGCACAAAAATTCACCAATTTGGATGTTTTTTTAAATGTACACTAATATGACAGCTGTCACAATACAATCTGACAAAATTGTTTCAAATGAAGTTAAAGACAGCTAAACACTACTAGAGCCATCTTACGGAAAAAAACCTAATGAACTTTCTAGCCAACCCAATACTTATGAGATGTTGGGTTGAGTGGCATAGTGGGATCTCCTTCCTTAGAAGATCCTTTCTAAGAAGAGGGATAAGGAGATGAGCTTGTCTAAAGGTGAATCAGTCTCATTCCTCATGGTAGGAAATGCAGATGACAGCTAGTGGACAAGGTAGGGGGCAGAGGGACTGAGCAAAAAGAAAAAGGACTCATGGATGTGGACCACAGTGTGGTGACTGCTGGGGGGAGGGGATGCAAAGGGACTAAATGGTAATCGAAAAAATATAATAACTATTAAATTTTTTTAAAAAGAAAGTATATTCAAAAGCTATGCTATTTGCCTTATAATATAAATTACTGAAAAATGCCCATCCCCAACATTTTGCATCAATAAGGCATCCGGCTCAATAGAAGTTGTTTTTTTTTTCCCTTCCTCTGTTCCATAACATAATACTTGGAAGTGTTAATGTGATTTTCTTAAATTTTCTATTTTAATGTCAAGAAACAGTTTCTTCTCTGGATGCATGTAGCTCAACCTTTCTTAAAAGGCAAAAGAACAAAAGGGGGAAAGTCTTTTCAAAGAGTTTTATGTCTTTGCGAAGGCAACGGAGACGAGAGCAGCGATCATGATCATTATCTATTTTGCTCGGGTAGGATTTTATAGTTTATAAAGCACTTTCATGTGCATTATCTCATTTTTTTAATATAACCAGAACCTCGTGTAATACAAAATTAGCTGTTGCTTATGTCAAGGCATCCCGTGGGTAATTAGAAGCTGTGGGCCAGATGTTGTGAACGGCCTAGAGAGTGTTTCCTGGCAGAGCACGAACAGGTCTGTCCTTTCGTGTAGACTCAGTAGGGTAAGACGGTGAAAAGGCTCTGGGCCGGGTCAGGACCTACAGAGGCATGAAAAGACTGCTTTGAGTGCACAGTGCCTTAGCCTGGGAATGTCAGGGGTCCATGGGAAGTGGCAGCCTAGAAATCGACGTCAGATAGGTACTGAGGCCACGCTCAACAGAGGCAGGAAAGAGTACAGGAACTCCTTTATTTTGGAGCGTCCCACTTATAAACACCCATGAATTGATAAACAAAGCTGTTTGCCAAATAAAAGCACTTCCGCTCTGTTCTGTCATCATCAGTTCCATCCGTCCATCCATCCATCCATCCATCCATCCATCCATCCATCCATCATCCTTTCACACATAATTATTGTGCCAGGTACTGTTCTTGGTGTTGGAGACACACAATGAACAAGACAGACAAGTCCCTGCCCTCTTGCCGCTTGCATGGTGTAGGCAAAGAACAGGGAAACAGATAATAAAATAATTAACAGTTTGAGATAAGGTGCTGTGGAGGAAATAAACATGGCAATCGTTAGCGATAATTTTAAATTTATTTTGAAAGCATGGATTCCCCAAAACAAGCTCTTATGGGAAAGAAAACATAACACTCCTTTGACAAAGTCTAGACTTCCTACTGAAAAAAAAAAAGAGATTTTATTTATTTATTTTTAGAGAGGGGGAAGGGAGGGATAAAAAGAGTGACAGAAACATCAATGTGAGGGAGAAACATTGGTCGGTTGCCTCTCGCACATGCACCAACCAGGGATCGAACCTGCAACCTAGGTATGTACCCTGACTGGGAATCAAACTGGTGACCTCTTGGTTTGCAGGGTGATTGATGCCCATCAACTGAGCCATACCAGTCAGGGCAATTTATGGACTTAGTCCTTCAGAAATGTCATAATAACAAGATCAAACTCTCAAGGAAAACAAATGGGTAGGAGAGAACAATAAACAGTAATGTAAATGTATTTCCAGAGTACCTTAAATCAAATCAAATATCCCTTTGGAGAAGAAACCAGGCACATGAATGTTAGAAACTTGCTATAGCAGATAACCCTTCTCTTTCACGTTTCTTTAATTTTCGAGCAAAAAAAAAAATGCTGCTACACATTGTTTCATACGATTTTTTTACATAATTCTGTACAACTTTTAAAATAATTGAGCAAGCCTGTACTGGCTTGGAACATAATGTTGTTTTTTTTTAAAATTCTCTTTTGTTCTTTTTTTTTTTAAGTCTCAGCAAAATGCTCAGTAACTGCTGGACATTCTCAACAAAGCATATGATAATTCAGTGCAAGTGTCTGTAGGCTTCATCGATGATGAGGCTGAGGCTACAGCAAATCTCCCTTCTCTGCACCAACCAATGAGCCTACCTACATGGCTGACGGGAGGGGACACCTATGATTGTTGACACGTTTCATGCTTAATCAAACTGCTGCGATTTTTAATGTGTAAAAAGAACAGAGATACAAAAAACTTTAGAATGCAAATGAAAGTATCAGAGAATAGGTGAACCTTTAAAGGAAAATCAGGATGATACTGTCAGAATGAAAAGGAGTAGATGCTGGGCAAGAAAAAAAAAAAACAAGAGTCAAGAAATACTCAACTTTATGTCACAAACTTATTTTCCTACGCTCGTATCAGGACCTTATTAATAGAAAACAATTTTTTTTTCTTGCTGAGTTTGAAGCTGACCGTAGATTCCATTTCAGCGCATTACAGACAACCTCTTGTCGTTCGCTCAGAGACGTCACATGGGGTCAAGTCTACTTGCTGTGGAAGGCTTAAAGGGTACTGCTCAGGGAAATACTTTTGTTTTAACAGTCCTCAAGGGTTTGGCAGGAAGCTGTGGCATAGGGATCGGTGGCACCACTTAGGAAACATGGAAGGGTGATCATTTAGGAGAAGGAGCATTTTCTCCCCTGCTCCTCGAGCCTAGGCCATTGCCTTGTGCCAGGAGCGCACCGCAGCCGTCCTGTGCGAGCACCTATAGTGCTGTCATTTAGGAGGTAAGTGAAGAGCACAGACTCTTTTGTCTCTGTCCCAAGAATGAAGAAAATATCAGGTAATTTCCCCTCTTGGAAGGACTTGTTGGCATTTAAAAACAGCAGCAGGCGGAACTCATTTGACAGTCAAGCTCCCTCAGTGCCAGGGCACATTGTGCTTTATCAGGAAAGGGGGCCAGTATCTTATTTTGTTCTAAAGTTTTTTGAAACTTTGGCAACCTTTGGGTGATGGGATTTGTAGGTGTTATTTATCAAATCATTACTTATCAGCTGCTATTCTTTCAATTCAATAAGCATTTTAAATCCCTTACTGTGAATCTTCAATGTACCAAAACGTTGAAATAACATTTTCAGTCTCCTCTTTCTTCTTTACAGAATAGGAACAAAATATACATAGTTGGCAGTTAGTTTAGCTTTGAAGAAGTTCAAATGTATTATAATTACTATTATTTAATTTATTTTATTTATTTATGTATTGGTTGGTTTATTAAATTTATTTATTGACGTACAAAAAACTGCACATACTAATGCAGACAACTTGATGAGTTTGGGTATAAGTATACACCCATGAAACAATAGCCACAGTCTATACCACAAGCCTATTCATTACCTCCAAAAGTTGTCTTCTGACCTCTTACTTATTATTATGATGATGTGTGAAAAAAACACTTGGCATGAGATCTACCCTGTTAGCAAATTTTTAAGTATACAATATACCCTGGTTAACTATGGGTGCCATGCTATACAGTAGATCACCAGGACTTATTTATCTTGTACAACAAATCAAATCAAATATATTATTATAAAACTCTTTTTTAAATACCTAAACAGAAGGAAATTATGTAAAAAGTCTAAAGACCAATACAATTTTTCTATCTCATGAGATTTTTACTATTGACTTTTAAGAATTAATGTCTCTATATTAGACGCTAATGGTATTAATTCTATAGATTTGATTTCATGCTAGTGATATTAAACCAAACATAGAGATATTACAGTTATGAAAACAGTTTTCACCCAAGTGGTCCCAGAAGCATTTGAAACCAGGCATATTATGGAAAAGTTAAAGGTTACGATTGAGGGGGCTAAAGATGAGTCTATAACTCAGTAATTCAAAGATCAGTTAAATCAACTCAAGGTGTTTCTAGAGGTTTATTAGTGACCCTAGTAGGCACATTTTATTTGCTAGCAGAATAACTGGAGCACAGACTAGAAGAATAGGCGGTGGTGTCAGGCAGCATCCCTATTGTTAAAGGTCAGGTGTCTAAGTTGCCGACGGGTAAACTGTGCTTAATATATAGGAGAAAACGACATTTGCTTGTGTTTCCCTCCTATCTGCTTAGGTTTAAAGGAAACCTGGGTGTCTCTAATATTGTGAAGAAGAAGAAGACATTTAAATTGGTTCACTTTCAAGTAAAAACCTAGTGAGGCCACTCTTGAAGTTTTGCCTGGGAGGGGCCTGAAATATCTATTATTCTTCTATTGCCAATTGTGTATACTATAATTTTATTTTCTGCAACTCTAAGGACACCATATTTCCCTTATTACATCCACATAACTTCTTCTATTTTAAAAAAGTATATTATGCCATTACTTGAATCACCAAGATTTTAAGTTTTAACTTATAAAAAATATATGTTGGGAACTGCTTAATAGTAATTTCTGGTAATATAAGAAAAACAACCACTGTTGCAAATAAATATGAGTAGGAAAGGGAGAAGACCACTGGGATGCGTCGTGTAGAGCATATAGTCAAGCTGTTGTGAACGCAGTCATTTATTATATATGACTATATTTACATTTTCTGTATTTGTGTTGTCCAGAAGGATTTTGTTGCAAAAGAATGGTTAAGGAGGCCAATAACCATTAATATAACTAGATAAGTTCTTTGTAGAAAGGGTGAGAAGGCCACAGGAATATCATATGCTAAATTTTCTAGAAATTGTGGATAGATGCAGACAACTGGGCTTCAGCCAATTTTGACAACATGTAAATAATTTGATGTTTACCAGAGAACTTTGGAAAAGTTAAGATGAGCTTTTCCTTAGAGACATGACTGCATGAAGCTTGGCCGCTGAGTATCGTGTGGAAAAATTGTTTTCTGCTTTTCCTAGTTCATTCTGTTAAAAAAGATTTCCCCACTCCAAGCTTTGGACCCCAACAGTGAGTATGTGGGATCCCAGAATGGGGCTAAAAATGAGGCCTGTTTTTGTACTGAAACTTGATTCTTCGAGTTGGAGGAGAAAGAGAAAATAACTTGATTCAAGTTTGTAACAGGGTTCAAACATTTTTTAGGCTTACAAGCTTTTTCATTTTCCAATAAAATTGGTTTGGCTCTGCACATACGTCTACTGTTATCTCTTATTTCTGCTAACCTCTGCGTGCTTACTATAAATGCCCCACTGACAAGAGACTGGGGAAAGCCTCAAATATATTTATGTGATGAATACATTGACCATATCTGGTCTACATGTTCAATATGAAGTGTTGTCCAAACTATTCAAACTGTTTGTGGCAAATCGCTGTGTTAAAGTAACCACTTCATGTTTGTGCATCTGAATTTAAGTATCCCAATAAAATTGTTGGCTGAGAAAATGATCAGAACAATTGTCAAGAGGACAGCAGGGTTTGCTAAGTGTTTCCCAAAGTTTATACACTAGATCTGCAGATGTTGGAAGCTGGGGTCGAGTGAATAAAGGGTACAGTGATTAAATAAGTTTAGGAAATATTGTACACACTTGCATACAGGTGAAAAACCCTCACAGGTCCTGTACTAAATAAACCCATTTGATTTTGTTTGATGGAACCATTCTTAAATGTATTTGACAAAGAATCCCCCACCCCCTTTTTAACATGAAAACTACAAACATTTTGAAGAGTTAGCACTCTGCCAAACATATTTTGAGAAATGCTAATCTGAACAAACCCTTCATTTTGCAGATGATGAACTGACTCCTTGGAGATGAGCTTGCATGTCCAAGATCTCACAGTTAGTGGCTTAGCTAAAATCTAGTGTTCTGTTCTTCTAAGTATCAGTATACTATACCCAACTTGTTCTGTTTAGCTATAGTGCCCCAATTCAGCAGATAATTTTGCAACATTTACTTCTCTTTTCATAAGTCTTTTTAAAAATTGATGTATAATTGACATTAGGTAAATTTCCCCCTTTTAGAATACAGTTCTATGAGTTTTGAAAAGCCTTCACCACAATCCAGTTGTTTTTAAAAATTAAATGGAAAAGTTTTTAAAATGTGTACTAGAATACATTAAAATAATTTCCACATAAATATGTTCAAATGAGTTTAAAACGTGGTTAAGATAAGAATCGTAGTTAGTCTTGATCAATGCAGCTAACTGTACAGACTTCGAGAAAGAAGGCAGATACAAAAATTCTATTGGGGAAAAGAAATGACAAGCCAACAGTCAAAGATGAAGTTGTGCCGTGAGAGGAACACCAACCTGAGAAACTACCACTTCCACCTTAATTGTCTATGCATAAACACCTAAAGGGGAGAAGAGTAGCAGCAAGAAATGATCTTGAGAATTCCTGAGAAGTCTTGGAAAGAAACTCCCGAAGAGCTCTGCATTCAGTGTATGGCCATGACTCATTAGAAAAATAGTTCTTTGAGCCCACTCTACGACTTTTTCCTTCAGTTTTTCCTTTCTACCCTCGACCCTTGTTTTTTTCAATTTCCATTCCTAAACTGTACCAGAAGTTCCTCTCTCCTTTTCCTTTTGCCTCTCGGTGATACATATTATTCAGTGGTGAGCTAAAATCATCATGTTTTAGTTAAATACTAGTCATTGGAAGCCCCTTGGAATCATTCAGTTTTGAGAATGGAACTCTTAACTTCAGTTTCATATCAAAAGTACATTTATACTACTTCATTATAGTTTCCAAGTGAATACTATCTTTAAAAATGCCATGCCCAGTTTTGTTTCTGAGGCAAAATGGGTTCTGATCGAAACCCGCAAATCTCACTTGCATGAACTTCATTCCTTTGGTCCAAATTTTCTCTGCACTTCTTGACCACTTCAAACAGAGTAACTGGGTGAGAGAGAGCATACCTCATGCAGGATCTTCCCTTCTAGGTGCCACCCCCTGAGTGGGAACACATCCTGTTTGCCCTAACTTTGGCTGGCCCAGCCTGTTTATTTCACAAAACAACTAGCTTTAACCGTGTGGGATGGAAACAAGAAATAGATGCTCATCAGGAGGGGAGAGCATGCCTGCTGTGCAGGTACGCCTTGCCCAACTTTAACATGAAAAAGACTCAGTAAGAAAGAAAACATGAAGCCCTAGAAAAGGACAACAATCACCACGTGGAGGCAAAATGAAAGCAGGTCGTGTACAGGACTCTCCATAGGGATCACCTCAAGGAGAGAAGGCTGCTGGGCCTCTTCCTGCTTGTCAGGTGGCTGAACACAGAGAGGGCAACCTTAGTGCAAACCGGCTGCTCCCCGCGTGCTGCTGAATGCTGACTCCCGTCCCTCTCCTCCATCTGGGGGCCACGTGAAATCCAAAAGCAAAATGATACCTAAGAATGCAGCAGCCAACTCTCTGTCTGCAGGAAAACATGGTCCTAGAATGGCAAGGATGACAGAGCTCTCTTTAAACCAACAGGGTGATCCAATCACCCAACAGTTCACTCTACTATGAGGCGCCCTTGCTACATGTCAGATGCCATCAGGAGATCCAACTGCTTTACCTCATTTGATATTCACAACAACCCTGAGAAATAAAGACCCTAAAAAAAATCCCCACTTTATGATATTGGAAACTGAGGTTCCGTAAGTTTACATTGCTTTCTTAAGCTCCAAATTTAGGCAGTGGCAAAGATGAGACATAAACCCAAATTTGGTTGACCCCAGATCAAGTGCTCTCAAATTCTTACTGCACTGCAGGCTAATGAGGCAAAAAAGAAACAGCTTTTGCTCTACATGTTTTCCTCAAGTCATATAAATTCAAAGTGGGGCAGTGCTTTTGGCTGCTTAAAGGGTACTATACAACTTTGTCTTGACTTCGGGATGGTAAATGCTTTAGTCTGACTTTAGCACTAGCCAAATCTCACTGTTTTTACAGAACACACTGCTGCTGGCACATGCATGTATTTTATTCCTTGGATGGTAATGACTAATCTCTTTGGGGTTAGGCAGTTAAATTAGTTAATCAATCCATGAGCAGGAATAAACTTGACAAGTTTATGTGGTAAATTTACCTCTCACCCCTTTCCCAATAGTCAGGGAAGGGTGCCCCGAATTTCCCAGTTAGTTTCTTCGGTTCCTTAATGAATCCCGTATGCAGACATATCTTCAATAAATAGTCACTAAGGAAGCATCGATGTTGCATTAAATACACCATGTTAGACAAGAAGCTATCAGTCCAATGCCATGGAGGAAACCACCAGAGGAATTAGCACTTTCAGTTTAGTCAACGGAAGCTTTGGTGTTCTTAATGTCCTCACAGGAATTATGAACCATTGGCATATTTGTCTTGAGCATTTCATGTAGAAAGCAGAATTCTAATGTCTCTGCTAACCAGTGCTATTTCATAAGGTAGATATTAGCATAACACCAAGTAATAAATAATACAAAACCAATGACAACCACAGGAACATTCAGATCTCTTTTTGTCTCATATGCTTGCTAGACAGCTGAAAGAAGGTCTGAAAAGAATATTTGGAAAGTAATAAAAGACAGAATCTTCCCTCAGATATAATTTGGTGGGGAGGGATTTACATATGCTATTATTCAGCATATCCTACAGGATATGGTGAAATAGACATGAGAGTCATATTTGGAATGAACACAAAACTTTAAATATATGCCACACATGTGGAAATAAGATGAATTTCCAAGAAGCCCTAAGGAAAGTATATCGATTCATTTTTATTTTACTTTTCTTCTTCTCAATGGTGGGAACACCCATGCCACATGAAAAATAAACTCACAGTTACTAGTATTCAAACATGCTTACTGATATGGGAAATGTGTAGTGTCACTTTGCTGAGACTTAGCACCCATACTGACCAATGTGTCTGGATGCATGTGGTGGCCTGGCTAAAAACCTGGATTTGCCAGTGGCTGGCAGCATAGTCTTTGTTACTATCGTTGTAAAGATTATAGGAAAAGTTAGGTCAATCTCCCTATTTCCAAGAGATTTTTATTTGACTCAGATGAGATAATTTGCATAAAAGTGTTTTAAAACTGTAAGGCCTTTTATCAAGAAAAGTTTATTCAACATAGATGAGTTTTAAAAGTATAATATGAAGCAAAAAAAGCAAATGACAGAGAACTTTATAGAGTAATCATACCATTTTGGTAAAACTCAAAACCAAGCAAAATTAAAGAATCTATTATTTAGGATGCCTAAATATGTGATAAAACTATACAAAGAAAGAAAGAGAATGATGTACACAAAATTCACTGTAGCTGTTATTTCTTCCTGGAGGCAATAGGAAGATAAGATAGGTTAGTAATACCTATCTTATCAAACATCAGATTCTAATGTTTCAATGAATGGTAGTTTTGTGGACATTTATTGTAGTATTATGATTTAAAATTAAATAAATATTACCTATTTTTAACAGTTATCAAAATATATTTAAAGCACAATAAAAGTTTATTCCAGATGGTGCCATATAATAATAATACTATTAAGAAAATTCAAATCCAAATTTTATCTCTGAATCATTAATGGTAGTTTTCGGTTCATGTATTTTTAAAATGGCTTCCTTCTCACCTTCTCCTCTCTCCTCCCTTTCTCTTTTCCACTTGTCTTCCCATCCACAGACTTGCACTGAATATGTGGAAGCACCAGAAGCAGTGTAGATGCATGAATTAGTGTAACAGCAGCTAAGACTTGGCCTGGCTCTACCAATTGCTGTCTGGTAACTATGAGGAAGGTCAGTAAACATCTCTGTGCCTTATCTCTCTCATCCTTAAAATGGAAAAAAAAAGGCAAACTTATTTTAAAGGGCTATAATGGAGGTTAAGTTGAGTCGATGTTTGTAATATGTTACGTAGTGTTGTTAAGTTAGATAAACACTGTGCTGGCAATTGAGGTATAACAATGAGAAAGATGTGGTTCCAGTCTTGGTCAAATTGCTTGGTCAGTTCTTCAGAAACAAAAACTGGATCCTAAATACACAATAACATTACATTAATAACAGAGCTTGAACAAACAAACAAAAATTCTATAAACATATTTTGAGGAGGAGTACATGACTTGGGCTGGTTATAAGTATTGGATTAGAATCCTGGAGATGAAAGAACTGTTTTCCTCCATCCAGATCTGAAAACAATCCCATGTATTCACTCTTCTGTGGAGAGAAAACTGAAAGACATCAGAGATGGAATTGGTGGCCTCAAGAGATAAAACTGTCAGGCTGCTCATTAATTATCTTGATAAACTGTGGAAAAACTATTAGACCAATGAAAGTTCATAGAGACAAAGAGGAGCTGAACATATGCAGTGATATTTCTTATTAGTCCAAGAACTGTTATAAACTGTCACCCCCTAGCACTAGATTGTTGACTCTGTAGACCCAAGGAGAATTGAGGAATAAATCTAAGATTTCAGTCAAATTAATTGCAACCATGGGATGAGAATTTTGTTTGCAGGAATTAATTATTCACATATTTTTCAGTCTTAGAGAATAAATATGCATTTTATGTTCACGTTGGTAAAAATACTTTTTGTGTGTTCTTTTTTTGGAGAAAACCCTGTAATTATTTGCTGACCCATTAACTCTCAGATTTCATGAAAAATTATGAAATTTTGGATTTATTTCAGACATTGTGGTCTAGTATGAGAGTGAGTTTACATTGTTTCATTCTCTTAAACTAATCCAAGCTACAATAAAGTTGTTACAAGTTTAAAAAGCAGCTAGCAAAGAACTATGACAATTGCAATAACCAGAAGTCATAAGAACAAATATGCAAACATGTGGTTTGGGGTAGAAACCAGATGAAAGGTTATTATAAATGTCGAGCTAGAAGTAGGAGAAGGAAAATTAGAAAAAGAATGAGAACCAAACAACAAAGATAAAATGGAAGACAAAAATATAGATGAACAAAAATATATTAAAGAGTTCATGAATCTGTTTCATTCCAGTCCATTTATAGAAAGGAAATCTGAACGGCAAATAAAGGATGGTGCAAAAAGATAGCCTTTGTTTTGGCTTGAGTGCAGCTGTAATCTCTCACACTCTACCCTCCTATATAATTGAGGCCATTATTCTGGTGTGTTCCAATGCAGCAGCACAAAGGAGGACAGAATCTAATGGTCCACTCCAAACCTGAATGATTTTCTATTTTGTAAGCTTTGCATCATTGTCTGAATGGGAGAGCACTGGGCTCATGTCTCCACAGACACACACACACACACACACACACACACACACACACACACACACACACACACCCCTGCACAGGGTCTTCCTTCTGAAGACCGTGTAAATTGTCCGAGCCTGTCATTCTTGGGTGACTGTGCCATCTCATCACCCACCCAAGTAGAAACCTAGGTCTTTCTTGTTTTAACAGCCTGCAATTAAGGAGGCAGGGATTCTAGAGATTTTTGACTAAGCTTTCTTTCAGAGATTGTACCAAGCATATTTCTATTGTTTCCTTAACAAGATACAAATAATAGCCTCCTCAGAGGCTGAGGTTTGCCCTGCTCAGAGGCTAGCCTTCTGTCTCCATTTTCCAGTACTCGTTATTGCCGAGCCCCAGAGACACCGCTGACAGGCTTCGGCTGCGCAACAGAAGGCATCTTTGTGGAGTCGTGCGCATGGGACGGTTCTATAGCACATTTCACACATTGCTCTCCGTGAGAATTGAACGCGTTAGGTGTCAACTGCTGACGTTAAAATATGGCTACGGTATTAAAAGGAACTTTCTCATAAATGAAGAGATGTCATAGGTCATCCTTTCTAGGACAATGCTAATAACAAAAAAGCCAGAAAATAAGATTTAAAGGGAGGAAAAGAAAAAAAACAAACCCAACCACTGAGCATTTAAACTATCCTTCTCATTTGGAAAGAACGGTTGTAACCAACAAGGAGTGGATTGTTCTCCAGCTCCTATTGCCTTCAGTATTTGAATATAGTGATCACTGAAGTGTCTGTCTTCTACAGCCTGATTTCAAATGTGATGTAAAAAAAAGAAGCAAATGTCTTATGTGAGCTTTTAAAAATGTATTACAAGTGGGCATTTGTATATATGAGGCATACAATAATGCAGTCACCCTAAAGAGTCAAGCTAACACTAAAAAAAGTTTTGCATTGCAAATGGAAACTATGTTTTTCAAAAGTCAAGGGAAGGAACAAACAGCTAATCTTCACTGCACTAAAAATAGAAGCTAGTATAATGATATATGCTTTTCCCCTTTTAGCAGCAGTTATAGCTAAGGCTTTGCTCAGAGGCCATTTGGGTGCCATAGCACCCACTTAACCCCACTGAGGGTTAATCAATTCCATTGATTGATTATTGAGTTCACATTGGCTAAATTATTAATTTATTAGTAGTATTTATTATAATTGCTAATAAATTTATATGCCATTTTGAAACAGGTACAACATTGTATTCTTTCGTTATTGATACAGAAAACACCACCATTTTTACTTGAGAATAATAAACTATTTTAAACATGCTGACAATGATAAGAAGTAACATAGTGAAGAACAAGGTAGCTACCACCCAGAGTTAGTGAATTTTTACAATTTGTTATCACGGTTGACCCTTAATCAACACCTGTTGAAGCTGTACATGTCTATTTATACACAGATTTTTTCCAATAAATACAGTCATCTCTTCCACCCTTCCTATCTGTGGGTTTTGCATCTGCAGATTTAATCAACCACAGATTCAATGAACTGCTGATTCAACCAACCTCAGATGGAAAATTATTTTCTCATTTCCAACTGCAGATTCCCAGCTTCAGTTAGAAAATACTGTTTTCCATCCACGGTTCGATGAATCCATGAATGTGTAGTGCAGACCACACTACAGAAGTTATATGCGGATTCTCCACTGCATAGGCGTAGGAGCCCCAGACAATTCATCATTCCAGGGTCAACTGGATTTGCTTCAGTTTTATTTTTGTTTGAAATATTACTTATATATTTGTTTCCTAAAGGTTCCTTCCCAGACATAACTATTGTCCATAACCATATGTATTTCCTATAATATTATGTCATTATGTATTCATAAATACTATACGATTTAATTTGGCTTCTTTTCAAGCTTTATATAAGCTTATGTGTAAATTATACTACACCTATTATTCTGTAACTTACTTCCTTTCAGTTCAAAATTATAGCTTTCAGGGTTAGTCATGATGAGACATGAAGCTCTCATTAATTTCTTTTAACTTTTGTGGAGTAACTTTTCTTTATATGGATTCATTTATCCTCTTCTTCCATTTTTTTTTTTTTTTGGCAAGATGTAACAGAAATCTTGTATGTGTGTTCTCATGCATAGTGAAAAACTAGATGGGAAATTGTGTCATATAGTATCCCTGTCTTCAAATTTACCAGACATTGCCAAACTGTTTTCTGAAGTACATAGACCAATGTGCACTCCCCATGTGCTGCATCCCTGCAAAACTGGATGCTGTCAGATTTTAATTTTCAAGTTTTCTATTTTTAAACTTTTTATTATGAAAAAATTTAAGCATATTACAAACTGAGGGTTATAGTAGGACAAATAACATACCAATGATAAATTAATGAAATAGGGTGGATGTAAATGCATGGTCCACCTTTAGTTTTCCTACCTTTGAAAAAACTGAGGATACAGAGAAATGTTTTTCCAATAGAAGAAACAGGAGCAGTGCAGAGTGATGAATGTTAGACACCGTGGGGAGTGGTAGGGCTGTGGACAATGCAGTATAGTTTGAAAGGAAACCGGGAATTTGTGATTTCTCTTGACTTGCAAGTTTTGACAACTATACAAATGTTTTAAGAACACTTTTTGACTGTATAAAACATACATGTGAACCATTAATGGTCTAAGACCTACCCTGTAATGACCCCAAATTAGAGGATTTCTAAATAATGTTTTAAAATTTAATATTTGTATGATTGGAGTAGTTCAGTCAGTAGAGAAGATGAAAGTAGAACTCACTCGTAGGGCATTGAAGGATTACCTTGGGGTGACGGAATTTCCTTCAATTCTTTTTTACCATCCCCCTAGCAATTCTGATACTCTCCAGTAGGTGGCATCTGTCATTCTATTTGACGATCTCTGCCACTGTTAACGGGGAAATGTGTTTTCCTTAAATTATGTTTGTGTAGAAAAAGGAGGAACAGATGATCATGTAAACACAGACTTTGAAGTCTGGGAGAAATTGTGAAGGAACTGGTTCCGCCCAAGACTCTGTAGGTGAGGAGGCTAAATCTCACAAAGTTGACTAACTTGCTCAAGGGCAAATGCTGAATTAATGACATCTGCGGATTTTTTAAGCTTCTGATCAGTTCTCAAGTTTTGTGCTGCGTTGTACAGCCAGCCCAGCTAGTCATGAGACTGCCTGAACATATCAAGATCCAAGGGAATACTAGGCTTTTATGTCTAATTAGGCTTAAATTAAATTTAATTATTTGTAGTTACTCCGCTAGAGATTGAACATGCTGTATTCTCTTCACTATGCTTGAACGAGATTTTGAAAGGTCGGGGCAGTCAGTAACTGAATAAGTTTGCAAGGCTCTGTATGTGCAGTAAGTGTGCTGTAGCTGATGTTGCCGTTTCCAGCATTGCTGATGGGGTTTGCATGGAGATAATTCCCTCATCATGATATCCCTAGGTAAAGTTATCAATTTTTTACTGTAATATCCTTATAAAAACTGTTATGTATATATATATATATGTGTGTGTGTGTGTGTGTGTTTGTGCATGTAAAACAGAATGTTCAAGCTTTTAAACAATCAGTATAAGGAAGAGTAGAAAATAAGCTTCTTTATGACCAAGCAAAAAAAAAAAAAAAAGTCACCTGATTTTTAAATTTAATTTTGGATAAATAATAATAATAGTAGTACATATAATCATTTATTGAAACTTAGTGTGCATCAGAATTGACACTCAATACTTTGCAAATTATCTCACTTGATCTTTTTATCAAGCCTGTGAGGCAGCTAGTTTTACAAATGAACCTGTGGCTTCAGTGATTAAGTGTGACCTTAGATTTAACCCGAGACCTCTGACTTCAGAGCCCGTACTATTAATCTCTGCATTGCACTGCCTACCTAAGCAGATGCTTCAAATTACATTAGCATCATGTGAAACTCTAACAAAGATCACTCATCATGGACTGCTAAGGGATTGAGAGAGTTTACCACAACTGTTTGTTCTTCACTCCACATTTCTCTTGGAAGTTCTGAGACTCGACTTCCGTAGAGCAACATCTGATTAGTGGCATTACTCAAACTTCTGTCTTGTACTTCTTTCTTAGCACATACTGCATCAAACGTAATTTGAAGTGAGACTCCTTAACAAAGAAAGTGAAAACACCCAAGAAAGTAATACTGTAAAAATGAATAAATCTTATGAAAGAATTATGAGTGAGGAGATTATCCAACAGTAGATTGTAAATTTAGAACCCAATAAATAAATGATGTGCAAAAGTTGCCTATAAAATGTGAACACGTTGCAGATATTTTAAAATCCCAAGTTTAAACATGTTGCTTAAAGAGAAAGAGCTGTTATGTGATGTCAAACAGAGTAATATAGCATTTATGAGAAATTATATCTTCACTTGACTTTCTCTCTGGAAGTACAATTAATGTGTGAGCAATTAGGTATTGAGATGAAGATTATTTCCTGCTTTCTCAGATAATAATTAGAAATTTAGGTAAGGCCAATTACTTGTGGTTTACTCTTCCAGGCAGTAGAGCAGATTGCTGGACTGGGATTGAACTAAGAAACTCTCTGACATGTAAACCCTTTTAAACCTTAGCTGGTCACTAGTATGTGCCCTCTCCATCTTGAAGTGTCCACACCCACTTTAGCGGCTTATATATGAAAGGAATAGTGCCATATGTTTTGGGTCCCAAAGGTTTTGGTTTTATCTAAATAACTTTATTTGCATTTTCTAGGTGGTGGTATATACTTTCTAGTTTGCTACATTCCCAGTCATTCCTTGTGATATTAATCCTAGCTACTTCACTCATTCATTCTTTCTGGTCACTAAGATATGTCAGTTTGCAATCCTATTTTGTAACCTAATGGAGGGTGACATGTAAAGAAATGCAATAATAGGTTTTATGTGAGCAGAGTGCTGTGACATAGTGGGGCACTGTCATAGGCTAAATTTTGTAACCCCCAAAATTCATGTTAAATGCTAACCATCAGTGTGATGGGATTAGGAGGTGGAGTCTATGGGAGGTGATTAAGTCAAGAAGGTGGAGTCCTCGTGAATGGGACTAGAAAAATCTAATAAAAGAGATCCCAGGAAACTCCTTTGCTCCATTCTACTATGTGAGAACATGAAGACTGGCCATCTAAGATGAACCAGGAAGTGATCCCTCATCAGCCACCAAATCTGCCATACCTTGATCTTGGACTTCCTAGCCTCTAGAATTGTGAGAAATAAATTTCTGAGTTTATAGGTCACCTAGTCTATGGTATTCTGTTATAGTAACCTGAATGAACCAAAACAGTCTCAAAGGCAGAGAGAATTCTTCACAAATTGGGGTTTCAATAAAGAGGTAGCTCTTAAACTGATATTAAAAGATGTACAGAAATTCTCTAGTTATAAGGAGGGGATGGAGGTTATGCCGGGAACATGGAGCATATGATCAGAGGAGAGACTGTAGGAAGACAGGGACCAACACTATGAAGGCAGATAGGGAACAAATCATGGAGACCATTAAATGAGGCTACATGGGAAGGAGTAAGGAGTCTCTAGGTACACCCTAAATAATACAACCCGAATTCCTACACATTACAAATATGTATATAATCAGTTGTGGGCATAGTAGAATTGTGGCCTAGGGAGTAAGAAATGTGTGGCTTACAATTTAACTTTACATAATCACCTTGAAGTCAAAAACTAATGAGCATGAAGAAATTTTCTACTGTGATGGAAATATTCTATCTTCAGTGGGTAACAAATAAGTTATGTGAATATACACGTGACTCAAAATTCATCAGATTGTACACTTAGGATTGGTTACTGTATACAATAGCACCTCAATGAAAATGTAGAAAACAGAGAATGTTGCTATATAATCATGATAACAATCATAATGCTTTAATTAGAGTTAGAGGTGAAAATCTCTCAGGGTCAGATAACATTCGGACTGTTTTTTGCAATATTAGGTTATGTTTCTAACTTTTATTGGCCAGATATTTTGTTCTCTCTTTAATTTAAGCAGTTATTTCCAGAATACCAGTTCCATGAGAAAGTAATCTACCTTCAGTTCTGATTTTTGTATGGATGAGAATCTGCAAAAATGGTATCAATTCTGGTATTCGTATCTTCTACCCAGAGGGTGCTGTATAGAGAGAATAAATTTAAGAGAATTGAAAAATAGAAATAAAATATTCTGAGAATCCTTAGAGAAGAGAAGTAAATGCCAGGAGTGTATAGCCGTAGTCATGACTGGGATGAATGCATTTCCATTATGTTGGGCCAAGCAGCTTGTTTGATTGATTCTGAGAAATTCAGTGGGTGAGAATTTGGGTTTTGTAGTTAGACAGGTGTGAGTTTAAACATTAAATCTACCATTTAGTAATTGTGTGATATTGGGCACATTATATAACTTATTGTTGCAGTAACAAATAACAATGAACTTAGTAACTTAAAACACCACCAATTTATTATCTCACAGCTCTGAGATCCGAAGCCCTAAAATAAGGCGATAGGGTTGTGTTCCTTCGGGAAGTTCTAAGGAAGAAACCATCTGCTTGACTTTTCTACTTTTTAAAGGCATTCCTTGGCTCATGGCTCCTTCTGCCATCTTCAAAGTCAGGAGGCTGCTTGAGTCTCAGCTCACACTGCATCACTCTGACACTCCTTTTCCATAGTCAGTCTCTCTTCTTCTCTTTTCTAAACACAGATCTGATTACATTGGGCACCCTGGATAATCCAGTATAGTTTTTCCATCTTAAAATCCTTAACTGATCACATCTGCAAAGTGTAAGATAACGTATTTACAGGTTTTGGGGATTCAATAATGATGAATTTGGGGGGTCATTATTCAGCTTTATCAGTGAATAGCAATAATAACACATACTTTATAGGATTATTGTATTGAAATAAGATGGACAATGTAAAATTCTAGGCACAGTGCTTGGATGGACACAGGATGGACTCAGAAAAGTTCACTTTTAGTATTAATAATGATACACTCATTATTAATGAGTAAACTCATCTCTGCATTTTTTTGAGTGGTAGTATAATCTTGGGCAACTTATTTTATCTCTCAGAATCTCAAGTTCTTGAACTGAAAATGAGAATAACGATGCTTAATTTGCAGATGTGTGGTCAGGATTAGAAATAATATATATAAGGTCCCCAGAAGTACTAGTAACTCTAGAAACTGTATAATAATATACGTGAGGTATGTAGAAATACTAGTAACTCTAATAACTGGATCGAAGCACTAACAATGACAACCATCAATGAGATGATATTGAAAAGGGAAAGAACTGAAGGGAACTCTTTCTAGTTAGCAGATGAAAGAGTCCCAATTGACTTTATTCTGCAAGTCAGCTTCTGCTTATTCTTTCTTTAAATCTTTTAAGGAAGATCAGAATTTGCTTTCTTTTTCCGTATTCCTTTGAATTATGCTGAAAATGTCAGTCCTCTTACTCTGTGCCAAGTAGCATATTCCTTATGTTAAATTCATTTAGTGAATTCTAGAGCATAATAAACCTTTGTAATTAGCCATACTAAAAACCACGTAGTTAGTTGTCCGTAGCTCTATTTAACATGACATGTGATGACCACGCTGTAAATCCGAACTGAGCTTCCAGTGTGTCCTGCTTGTATGATATTCAGAGCTACCACGTAATCAATCCTCCGGCATGACTTTGGTGATCCAACAAAAGAAATTCACCCACAAAAGCAAATTGTTACTGTTGCTATAAAAGTGCAAGTAAGTGAAATACATATACTTGTGTGTTTAAATTCTCATGGAAATCCTTTCATTTGTTGGTGTTCCATTTCCCTTTTGATACAAGCAAATACTTTTATGTGGGGACCCAGGCTGCTTGGCTTCAAAAGCTGATCCTTTTGCCTACTAGCTGTGTGACCGGTTACTTAGCCTTTCTGTTTTCAGTTTCTTTATATGTAAAATGGGGGTACATAGGATTGTCCAAGGTCAGGTGGTAGGAAGTATTAAATGTGTTACTACACGTAACACCTTCACACCTATGAAATGGCAAACTTGGCACACATAAGGAATAGATTGGTATTATTATTATTATTGCTGTAGGCTTTTAAAAAATAACATTATAACTTATCATTCATCTAAAAAATTTCTACATGTCAAATGGTGGATTTAGACAAGATGGACACCAAGTTTGCCTTTGATCATTTTATATTTTATTTAGGGTTGGAGACACACCACTGCATTTTCAGAACACTAAAATTATGAGTTTTCTGACTGCACATTTGGATCAGTTCCAGAGAGGAACCCAGAAGAATGAATAATTTTACAGAAGAAAGATTCAATATACTTCTGTGTGTTTTACTGATACGCTGGACAAAAAGCATTTGAATAATAACCACTGAGCAGACTGGTAGCACTAACGGATGGCACGGCAGGATTCTTGTTAAAAGACCACAAAGCTATTATATAGCGACACAACTACTCTTACTAATTCCATGTCTTCTTCATATCCCCAGTGCACTGTACTGTGTAATTCATCTCTGTCACCATAATAAAGAAAGCCTGCACTAGCAGGGTCATCTGTGACCCTTGCACTTAGTATTACAATGGATTTGTACTACATTTAATATTTCACAGAGTAAAAAGTATCATTCTTAAGGTGGTTAAAATTGTCCACAAGGCATAAAAAGATTCCAGATAATGAACAAAAGATGAATTTTGTAACTTTAAAAAAATTCTTTAGTTTCTGCCTGAATAGGACATTTTTAACTTTAAAACATGAGTGGTAGTTTCAAAATGTTATCGCTGGCCCTGGCTAGTGTGGCTCAGTGGATTGAGGGCAGGCCTGCAAACCAAACAGTTGCCTGTTCGATTCCCGGTCAGGGCACATGCCTGGGTTGAGGGCCAGGTCCCCATTTGGGAGCATGTGAGAGGCAGCTGATTAGTGTTTCTCTCACAAATCAATGTTTCTTTTTCTCTCTTTCTCCCCTCTTTCCCCTTCTCTAAAAATAAATAAGTAAAATCTTAAAAAATGTTATCTCTGGAAAACGTGCTGAATAGGTAATATATTGGGGGGAATTTAGCAGGATGTGCATCCATACACTTTGAACCCAGAATTCTAAGTGATTGTAGCTGTGACTGCACTTTGGCAAGCCTCGCAAGTTCTCTCGGCCAAGCCCGCTCGTTCACAGGTGTGAAAATGGGGTTTGGGAGAGGTTACACTGCTTAGCCAGTGTCTTATAGTTTCTTAGAGGCAGAAGCTAGATGAGAACACTAGTGTCTAGTTCTTTCCACAACATTATATTTTTTTCTTCTTGCTAAATTTTATGGTCTCCTAGAAGTCAAAGGAATCACTATCTTCACATCACCATTTAAATCCCATATCCAGACTAATCTATAAACACATTCACTTAAATATGATCACAGTTTCCTATTAAACTCCAAATCTCTCTTCTGTACTGTTTTTCCTTGCCAGAAAGTCATAAGTAGGATTTCTCTCACTGTTCCCGAAAGAGGTGATTTTGGGAGCCAATTGACAGAGGGCCAGAACCCTGAGGCCTTCGGCTCACATCCATATATATTTACATGGGCATTTTTATTGAAATGAATGTTTGAGGCATGCCCAAGTGTCAGCTTTTCCCACTGACCTCACTTAGGACAAGGAGAAAATGAATTGTTGCTTAAATTCAGAAATTGTCATATTTCATGTCCTGTAATCATGCTCTGATGGCAACAGTTGATTGGATCATGAAGTTATGCCACAGAGCATGTATAGAGAGCACACCCCACAGACATGCTCTACACCAAGAAGTGATTGAACAGGTCTAATCAAATTATTTTTATTTTAGGAATTTGAGAAAGAGAAACAAAGATGGATATGTAGAGTAAGAAACAGAGGGAGACAGAGACAGAGAGAAAGAGAGAGAGGCATTAGCTTCTCAGATTTTTAGACAATTCACAAGGAGCCATGATTATAATAGTTCTTTTTTTATTTTCATTTTTGTATAGTAGTTCTTTACTTGTGGCAAGATGGTTTTGTGTACATATTGCAAACGTGTAAAGTTACATTTAACTACCTAACGTTATTGAGTGCAAAAATTATTAAACTCCTTTATCAAATAAAAATTTTTGAAAACTATGTTTTTGCTGAGCATTTAGTTATTAATCACAAATTTGATCAATTAAATTTTCTCAAATAGTTCACACAACTAAAATATTTTTGATTATTTTAAAATCAAATATTTAAAAATCAAACATAAATGAATATAGTTATGCATGAACATATTCAAAAAGCAAAGATTATGGGTTTAAAGTCATTTCTTTATTTTTTCTGTGCTATTATAGTTTCTTTATCTTCTCAGTGTTATAACTATGCTGATTTTGATATCTTCCAAAGGTTTTAATACTATCATTTTAACATCTTGCTAGGGTTGCAGAAATATTAGCAGACCAAAACAAACAAACAAAGAACACTTTCAGGCAATGGAAACCACAAGGTCCAGGTGATTAATTGATTGATGTCTCACTGGGACAGTGGAACTTGGATGCCCCTTCTCAGTTGACACACACACAGGTCATTAGGCTGAACTCACTTTGTATAGTTAAACTTCTCCAGTTTGACCAAAAGACCTTAAGTCCCTATCTCTAAAATGAGTTTTAGGCTTTGCAGCTTAGTATTGTCCAGTTAAATTAGGCCTTTTAAACGTCTTGCTTGATGTTTGATACTTGTTTTCAATGTATAGCCTTGCGGAACCACCTTAACCATCAAGATATCAAGATATGGAACGTTCCTATTCATCCCAAAATTCCCTTGTGTGCCTTGCCTGCCAATAGCTCCCTGTCTACTCATATACACACGCTGGACCCCAGGCAACTATTGATTTGCTTCCAGTTACTATAGAATTTTTGTCCTTTCTGTAATTTTATATAAGTAAAAATTTTGTTCCTGGCTTCTTTCTTTCTTTTTTAAAAAAAGTTTTCATTTATTTACTTTTAGAGAGAGGGGTAGGGAGGGAGGAAGAGAGGGAGGGAAACAGCAGTGTGCAACAGATACATCATTTGGTTGCCTCTCGCAGTGGGCGATCTGGCCCACAACCCAGGCATGTGCCCTGAGAATCCAACTGGCGACATGACATTTTGGTTCACAGGCCAGCACTCAATCCACTGGGCCACACCTGCCAGGGCATGTTCCTGGCTTCTTTCAATTGACATAATATTTCTGAGATTCATCCAGGTTGTAAATACCTACGGATATAATGGCTACGTTGTATGATAAATGCAGTTGATCTTTTAGGAACATGGGGGTTAAGGACACTGACTCCCATGCAGTTGAAAATCCATGTATAACTTCTGAATTCTCCCCAAACTTCAGTATACCTCTGGGGTTAGACACCAAAATTTGCAGATGCTCAAATACCTTATTTAAAATGGTGTAGAACACTGCATACAGTTGGCCCTCCACGATCGAGGATTCCCAACCTCAAATCAAAAATAACTATCTTTGATCCAGAGTTGGTTGAATCCAGGGATAGGAAACCCAGGAATATGGAGGACCAACTGTATATTTATTTTTAAAAAATCCGAGTATAAGCAGACCCAGGCAGTTCAAACCTGTGTTGTTTAAGAGTGAACTGTATGTGTTTGATTTCATAAGCAATCAGCAGCTTTCCACAATCACGCACTATGTCTGGACTCCCACCAGCAGTGTGTGAGGATTCGAGTTGCTCCACATCATCACCAATATTTTCAATCTTTTAAATTTTAACCCTTCTAGGGGGTATGAATTGGTATCTCATATGGTTTTAAATTATGTATCCTTGACAACCAATGATTTTGAACAAATTTCCACGTGTTTACTGACAAGTCATCTATTTTCTTTTGAGAAACATCTGTTCAAATTTTCTGTGTATTACTTTTAAACCGATTGTTCTCTTATTCTTGAGTTGAAGAGTTTTTAACGTGTTCTGAATACAGATTTTTTTTTCAGGTATATGTACCATTAATATATTCACTCGATTTATGACCTGGGCATTTTATTTTTTTAAATAATGTCTTCAAAGAAGAGAAGTACATATTTTGATAAAATCCAATTTATCAATTTTTACTCTTATGGTTTGTGCATTTTTTTTGAAGAAATCTTTGTCTATGTCAGTTATGAAGATTTTTTTCCCTAAACTTTATTTGAAAAGTGTTTCAGTTTTAATTTTTCTATATTTAGGTATATGATCCATTTCAAGTTCATTTTTACGAATGATGTAAAGTAAGAACTGGGGTTCATTATTCCGTACATGGATATCCAGTTGTTCCAGTAACATCTGTTGAAAAGACTATTCTTTTCTCATTGAATTACTTTAGTTCCTTTATTAAAAAATATTGCACCAGCCTCACACCAGCAGCAGAGCATCTTGATTATACTGGCTTATAGTAATTCTTGAAGTCAGGTATCAAGTCCTTCAACTCTGTTCTGTTTTTCAAGATTGCTTCGGTTACTCTATGTCCTTTACATTTCCATTTATGTATTTTATTGCAGCAGTCAGAGCAACTATGAATTGATTTGGTCAACCCTGACTTAATGTTTTATGAATACTTTTCCGTAAGTATGTGGTTTTCTTGACTACAAAGGGTTTTCCCTACTTGGCAAATCTTTAATTGGTTGCATTTCCCGATTAAATTTTCTAGCTGTTTTGATTTATGTTAAAGAAGACGCTTCCTTTTATAAATGTGTATAAAAAGCAACTGATGCGTTACAATTAACTATTCAAATATACACAAAGTCCATGTTTACAATGAGGGCCCATAGGTAAACATTAGTATAATAACTAATATTTTTATTCCAGAAGAACACAAGCTTTACTGGTACGTCCATGCAATTAAAAGACTATCACCTGTTTTTTAATAAAGAGGAAGAATACAATTTAATTTTTTAAAAGAATCTTCTGATATTTCTGGACTGAAGCCATGACTCTCTTTGAGTTAAAAAATGACGTTAGAATCTTACAGAGTTATATCATTCTGGATATTTTTATTGGCCCTAATTTACTGCAAAACAGACATAGTAATGACAAGTTTTAAAGGACGAAAGAGCATATTTCAAGAATTGAAGTATTTCACAGTAGGGGGATGGAACCCAAGTTTAAGACAATAACTTCACAGACACCCAGCAGGAGCCCTGGATTTATATGTTGGAAAAGAAACAGTGGAGAAGAGATTTTAAATACACAGTGCTATACTCACAGCAACAGCCACAGAGACTCTGGTTTCTTACCTAACTTTTCACACCTCAGTCACCAGTCAGACAAGTTTCACCCATAACTTTCTATACATTGTATATTTAATGCATTTGAAACTGTACCAGCATGATAGGCTAACAAATTTAATTTTTACATATAAATGGATACCCATATTTGTTCTATTAAAGATCAGAATGGCAATCTTTATAAACATAGCAATGGCTACTTGATATTAGTCATTCACTTGACTTGCACCAACATACCTCTCTCAGGTGTTCATGGGTCTAGTCATTTTCTTCAGGACCACAGGGAATCCAGACAATATTCCAGTCAGGGCTCTTTAGTAGCAAGAATCAGAAACCTACTTAAGATGGCTCAAGAACTAAGGTTATTACAAAGACAGCACAAGGCTCACAGAAATCCAGAAAACGGACCCACTGTGTAACCAGGCCTGGGACCAAAAGTTGTAAATTCATCAGGAATCAAGGCTACCGTATCTCTCAGGGGTGTGGGAGGAGCTTCAGGGTCAGGGGGTCCCTGCTTTTCTCTGTGTGTTCGATCAGTCTTCATCTCTGTCGTTCTCTTCCTCAGCTTGTACATAATTTAGAGGGGCCGATCCAGCTCCTATTATATCACGAGAGCTCTCAATACTTATATTTCTGACTCCCATCTTCTAACTGGCCAAGTACTTCAGTCTCCAAATCCCCTGAGAAGATTGGCTCCACTTATGATTTTTAGCCAAGCCTCACAAGGAGTGAGTTTCTGGAAGCATATGAAGGAATTGTCTACATTTGAGTCAACTGTCACACCTGGTCCAATCAGCTGTGGTCAAGGGGAGGGCACCAGGTCAATGAAGAATGTGGCTATTCAGGGAACTAGGCTCTGCCACACAGGATATGTTGGATGTTTGTTGGATGCATGCATGAATGAAGTATTTGAAGAAAAGAAAAAAGCGCAGGAACTTGAAGATGAAACTTGGTGATGCTCTAGGATTAAAGGCAACAAAAAACAGATCAGGAGTATTAAATTTATTTTCAGGCATTTTATACTAAATAGAAACAGGCTAATTGGAGGATGCTATGCCATCTGTTCACCACATAATTACGTGGCTTAGGAGCCCTGCCAGCTTAGAGGTATGATTCCATAGGCCTAATTCCCAATATTATTTCCTTCTGCTTTTAGGTTTTTGCTGATTATTTTGTGGGTTTAAAAATATTTCCCATAATAGCATGTAGCAGCAGTTTCCTCATGTATTGTATTGTGTCCTCAGGAAGGAGAATGTAGCTGGCATGTTAACAGGATTTTTAATTTTTGGTTGATATGTTTATTATCTTATTCTTTAAAAATCTTCTTAGAAAATTACAGATTGTGATGGTTTAGTTTAGCTGTTTGCAACATACTTCTGAGCCCCAAGGATGACTGTCTTCTGAGGTACCCTATTTTTCTTCTGAACAAAAGACATTTTAGGATAGTTCTACCTTTTTTAAATAACATTTTTCTTAGGGTTTTTCCCCTCTTAGGCTGCATCTCATATGGCAACACACACCATTCTGTGCATCTCCCTTACCAGGTCTGACATGCTGTTCTTAATGTATGCAGAAAATTGTTTCTTGTGGGTCCCTTTCATTTCTTCTTCCCTTGATGAGCTTACAAAGAGCTTCTCTATTGAACTGTTTGCTTTCTCAACCCTGACGCAGGAATCATTTAGTGCTCCAAGGGCTGACCATGCATACTATCACAGCTTGTTCAGAGCCCCCAAAAGTTTGTTTCTAGGACAACTCTAGTGAGGTGGGCATCCAAACGGCCTACAAAGGCACCAGGTCCTACTTTGCATTCGTCTCTACCTGACTCCACTTGACCTTCAGAGATCTTATTCATGCCAAACCCATGCAGAGGTAACACGGGCGCATGGCAGACACACACGGCCCACAGCCCCGTGCCAAGCAATATTCGTCAGGGGAGCCCTCAAGCTTTACTTTGGGTATTCATGAACATAAGTACTTTTCAAATGGCCTTTCTGTTGGTCACACTCTTGTCCTGTATTGAGGAGTGTTTTACTTATTCCTGTTCTGGATCACCAAGCATTTCTGAGCGTAGCAATCAGTTCTACCCTCTTGTCTACTCCTATATTGCACTGGAGTCTTGGGAGGTAGGCTTTATTTTTGACAACTTGAGCAAACCTCATTTGGCCAAATAGATATTCATGTTAGCAAACTGGCACAGGCACAGGGAAGCAAAGTGTCAGTGGACGATTTTTTTTTTTTTTGAGTATTGCAATTTTAAGGTAGCAGGGAAATTGAACCAAAATCTTTCTGCAGCAGCTTCTAAGTCTCACTGAATGTACTCAAGTGTCCCTGTGACATTCAGAGACCCTTCTCTTTAATTACCAACAGATGTGAAGATGGAAATATCATGGTTGATAAAGTAAGTAATGTGGCAAATCATTCAGAGAATTATGGCCATTTTCTAAGACAAGACAAAGACAGAAAATCACCCTGAAGGGAAGTCCTCTCCATGTTGCCTTGGAAATGTTCACCACGGATATATTTCTTATTTAGTACATTGGAGTGACCTTGCTCTGATGCTCTTTCTTTCTGATGATTCTTTAGCAATAAACCAGAAATAGGAAACCACCACGAGGTTCCAGTGGGAGTTGGATGTCAAATCTACAAAGCTGAACTTCAAAGTGTTTTAACAGATTAAAAAATAAAAGACCACAGAAACCACATGGACCGCAGAAGGGAAAGAAGCTTGTTTACAAGGTCAATTCAAAGTGTCGTCTAGCGAATGACCTGTATCTGGGATAGAACTGTGCCAGAAACAGCAGGGGACACTCTTGACAGCAAGACTAGGGAAAACTGATCATTTAAGCCAAACACACAGTTAGAAGTTCTCTATCAGTATTCTTCCAAATGATTTACTTATCATCTTCATGGTCACCATCACTTATGGATTATTTACTATATGTCAAGTATTTTGCTGAAAGCTAGATGCCATTGCTTCATGTAATCATGACAACATTGCTGGGTTGTGGGTATTATTATCTAATTGCTGAAAGACGAGGAAATTGAGTCTTAAAGAGGTGACATAATTTGGTTGAAGTTATACAGAAAGGACTTGAATCCAAATATGTCTTTTGTTTAAATAAACTTGTCAATTTTTAGACAAAATTATTAAAGAATATTTAATCATTATTCTGACTAAAAATGGTGACATGAACTATCAAAAATCAAACTTCCCCACTATAGAATGAAATGAATAAAATTAATCAATTAATTATGTATATACATTAAATAAAACTTGAAAGAGGGATAAAACCAAGTTTTAAAAAATTTGAAAAAAATAGCTAAACAAAGGGGCACAACGAATAATGTTACATTTGAAGAGTAACAGCCAGAGAAAGAAGCAAAAGATGCCATCCTGGTGTGACTTTGCATGGCTCCTCTTCCTACCCTGCCTGCCAAAGCTCTAATGGCATCACCAGCGCACATGGAAAATACTGATAGCCCAGAACGGAGAAAGCAAACAGGGCTCTGATTTCCGTTTCCTGACCAAGAGGTGGTTGGAACAGCTCCGGAGGAGAGAGGTGAAATAAGAAAAAGGAGCACCTGGGGCTGGCTCTGGAGAACCTGAGCTGGGGGAGTCACCCAAGGTGGCCACAGAAACTGTTACCATAAATAGTTAGCTAATTATTAATAAGAAAAGGGAAGCAAAGGGAATTAGCCATTGAGCTTCATAAACTGGGGAGCATAAACCCGTTTACTTCACCAGGAAGCTACAGCTTCACACCCCAGGGGGTTAAAACCTTGTTTTGTCAAGGGGATTAACAGCACCCCCTTCAGTATCAGATTGTTGGGAGGCCCAGGAGGAGGTGTTGGACCACAGAGACCTGTCAGTCTAACTAGAGGCTGTAAGCTTATTAAAAGCCCACAAAAGCTTGAGAAGTTGATTTGTCATTTTGAAAAAGCAACTGGTCCACCCCAAACCCAAGTAATAAAATTCCAAGGGAACAAAGAAGCTCTCTCTGTCTTGCTCATGACTCACATTTGCCCCATTTGTTCGTGTGCTCTCTTGCCTGTGAGTGCACAACCATGTGGGCCTAGCAGCTACTGTGGCAGGCTGTGTGGGCTCTGAAGAACTAAGCTTTAATATGAAGCAGAAACTCTGGACACTGGCTTTTGTTTTGACCTTACTGAAGACACAGTTGGCAGGGCAGACAGAGATGAGACATTGAGAACCCAGGGTGGGTTGCGGGGGAGTTTCTATTTACACCTGAATAAACTATCTTGTCCCTCCACAATCTCCTATGTGTGGGTCCTTGGAATGCTTTCCTCGCAATCCCATGGAAAAGCCTGATTTCCACTGACAACAGAATGGGACACACCTCCTACTGCCTCTTCTTCAGTGGAGTCAGTCCTGGAGTAGGACATTTAACCAAGAGAGACCAAGTCTGGAAAACACTGCACCTATGACCTGTGTGCTGGCAGAGAGTGGGTAGCAGCAGGGCGCTCAATGATTAAACAGGGGGAAGGAGATGCTTAAAAGGTGGACTCACACCACCTTTAAGAAACACAGAAACCAATAATGAGAGTGCTGGGCTACCTTCTTCAATTTTACTTTAAGAACTATTTCTGTTCTCTATAATGCTTTCAAGGGATTATCATGTAAATTTCCTAAAGACCCATGGAGAAAGGTCACTGAGAGTACTTAGCAGAAAGTTCCAAATCCTAAAGCCAACCCCAAGAAGGGAGCTACTTGACACCTGCAGAGAAGCACTCACTTCAAAGGACAAAAAAGGAAGTCTCTCCCAAGGATCAAGATGGAATTCCTGCCTTGGGTAGAAAGCTGCAGATTTTTGTGGGCAGCTTCCCAAATTCCCAAGAGGATGGATCTTACTAAGTCAAGTGGCTATCCTGTTAATTGCTGCAAGAGCCTTCTAAATCTCAAGCGAAAAGATTGGGTTGCATGCAGTTTTCATCCTTGCAAAAGACTGAAAGCTTAGCACTTCATCTCCAGTAACAGCTTCTTCTCAATGGAGCAAGGCTGTCCCACGTCTCTATGTTGTGTTTCCCCAGGGCACATACCTAATCAGTACAGCAGTTTTTAAATAATGATTAGAAGCTACAGCCATTCTAATACTGACAAAAATCCTGAGCATGCAAGAACCTCACCTAGAAGGCCTAATGTAGAAGGAGAAAGAAAAAGGCACGTGTTCCCACCTTCCTCAAAACAGAATGCGATGCCTCCCTTCTGAATGCCTCCGTTCACTAACACAGATTGTTAAAAATTGCCAGAGAACACAGGGGAGTCAAATTTCAGGGTCAAAAAAGCTAGACTATGCCTTTGCAATTTCTTTTCCACATATTTAAAGTCCTCCTTTCTTGGGGTTCTGTGGGTTGCTGATTAGCAGTGTAGTTGCCCAAAGCAGAGCTCTTCTTGTTTCAATAAACCTGAAGTACCCCTGTTGCTTGTGTAAAACACCAGGGATTGGGGAAAGCTCAAACACATCTTTTTCTAAGAATGTGCTGTTGCCTTTACTTGTTTGGAATTTGACTGGCATTTTTCTAACGTTTTGCAGCAAACTCCCCCTTTTGCCTTCAGGGGACTCTCCCCCTCCTCCCATCCCTCAAACTGGAAAATCTCAGAACTCAAAATAAATTTTGTCCTTTATCAGAAGGTGAGGCCCTGTGAAGTAAAGAAAGACCTACCCAGGGTCATACAGATGATTAGGAACAGAACTGAGACCTCCCAGACACCACCCTTATTCTTCTACATGATAGAGCATTCATTCACCTAGTGCTCACAGGCTCCTTGTAGGACTTGGAAGTCTAGATAGAATTTCTCAAAGTCTGAGACTTCCTCTTCTCTCTCTCTCTCTCATTTTCTAATTAATAAATTCTCTTGATATATTTTAGCATAATTTTTAACAGGATTATGAAATAATCTTCCCATGAAAATGGCATACATATACATATATTTTTTTCTTTTTTACAATTACTCAGTCAGAATGAGATTCCAACTAGAAGTGGTTGCTACTTGTCATTTTTAGATGTCCACATAGACTAGAAAATTTTATTTAATTTGCATTTTGCACAACCTAGTCAATAAAGCTTATCATGGGCCCTGACATATTGTCTGGCTGAATTAGTGGAATCAGTAGTGATTAGATTACATTCTCTTCCTCACTCCAAGAAAAATGCTCATTTGATAGTACAGGACATTTACAGCAAGCCTGGCAAAAAGAGCCTTCAGATCTTATTGTCCATAATTTTAGTATAAAAACTTAAAGGGTTCCTCTAAATGCCAGAGGCAAGGAAAACTCATGTGTATTTCTCCTGATAGAAAAAATAATTCCAGAAATAATCTCTAGTATCAGAAAGCTTCCTCTCATACTCACTCCTAATAACAAGTCATGCATGAAGTCCCTCCCTTTTGCTGGTCATGGGCAAGGAGGCTTTTCTGTCAATTCAGGGTTCTTGGGCTTCGGGAGTGCTAAAGGAATGGCCTGTCTTTACAGCGGGCCAGCTTGAGCTTCGCCATGAGTTGTTGAACAGGAGAAGCAAAAATACTGGTAACTCTTATGACGTTAAACGTAAAACTACTCCCCAAATACAGAATAATAGATGATTCCCAAAGGTTTGGTTGGTTACATTTCCTTCTGGTCAACAGCATCCCTCAAAATTCACATTAATGGGATTTACCAAACAAAGAAGGCGTAGTACCTCCGAAAAGAATTCTACTGTGTGTGGAATGGATTTGGGCAAACTTGCTGAAGTGGCAGACTTGCTCCCGACACAACGCGCTAAGCTTTGCGAAAGTGGCAGTTTTCACCTGGGCTTCAAAATTAAGTTCCCTAGCTGGCGTGCGGTTCAGAAGAGCCATTTCCGTGCCCCATCTCAAATTTTTTTCCCTCCCTCTGGAGGATGGCCCAGATAGTAGGGTTTATCTATTTATTTTTAATAAAAAGCTCTCTAGGTGATTTATGTACAGTCAGGATTGAAAACCATTAAGAGGTCAGCCCAGATGAATCCAGTTCCCTGCAGGAAAATTTAATTAATCAAGTGCTATACAATCAGGACATTCTATTGTTCCTGTTTCATTCAAATGCCCATCAGATGTGCATGACTTTCTCAACAACTTACAAAAAGGGCTGTGATCAGTTTTCTGAAAGTGACTCTGAGTAAATGCATGGATTTCTCAGCCCATAAAACATTAATACCAGTGCTCAATCTCACTAACGTACAACAGAAACTGCTGTATTGATTTGTGGTACAGGGGCAGAAATAGATTGTAATTTGAAGCAAATTGCTTAGAAAATTCCCTTGGTGAGTCCATCTATGAGAAAAATGTTCTTAGAGAATAAGGAGCATGTTATTCTATCCATGGGCCCGAACTCACCTGCTCAGGCCCACCCAGGAAGTGAGTCAGCTTCCCCACGGACACGTCCTCCTCTCTCAGAGAAACTCTCTTCAGGTAGGGAAGTTCTACTCCATCCAAGGATTGTAGTAAAGGCCAACTGCCCCTCTTGGCCCTGTGAACAGGGTGTCAGAGGTGAGAAAGTGTGGCTAAAGGCCTAGAGGTGGGGATGAGGATGAGAGAGAAAGGGTCTCTGGAGGAAAGGGTTTTTGTATCTAATAAGAACGACTTTCAATTCTAGTTTTCCATTAGAATTACCTGCAAAGTTTTAAAAATATTCCAGCGCCATGTCCTACTCTGGACCAATGAAGTCAGACTCTTTGTGGGCAGGGCCAGTAGCATCAAGTATTTCTTAAAATTACAAATATTCTAATGTGCAGTCAGAGTTGAGGACAACTACTGTACTATCAGCTCTCAAAAAGCTAGTAAAATAAATGGGTTGTTATGTTGTATGATTTCTTAAGTGCTAAAAAAAGCCCTCTTTCTTCTGAGTTCCTTATCGATCAATAATGTTAATGCCTAAGATTCGACAATTAGAGATGCATTCCTTTGACGTAAGAATAGGCTTTGTCCTCTGTTATAAAGCACATACTGCAGAAAGAAGGAGTGTATGAAGCCTTGTTAGTCATTTTAAACCATTATTTTTCAATGGAGGAAATCTTAAGGAACTAGGAAGGGTAGCATCAGGATAAGAGCAGGAAAGGGGGACAGAAGACTAATTAGCTGCCTCTTCAGTTTTTCTTAGAGTGGGTTCCAGAGAATGCTCTCTGCAGACCACTGGCTTCAGGGGACTCATGGGGTGGGAGCTCCACTTCTGAAACTGGGAAGACTCAACATTCAGTGATCACATGAGAGGAGCAAGAGGGCCTGCATCCAGCTACTCCATCCAGCTACTATTCCCTGATCCTCCAATCTTTGAGAATCAGAGAACAGATCAAGGTCAATAACACACATCTATAGATAAGGAAACTGAGGCTGGGAGCGACAGGGATGAGATTATGACTCAGGCCCCCTGACCTAATTTACACTCTCCACTTTACTAGAGGGTTCTCTTTCAAAAGAAGATTAACTTCTTTCTTCCTAAGCTTTACTGTGTTCCATGAGAGTGGATGTATCTCTTCTCCCCAGAAGCACTTATTGGCAATTATGTCTCTTGGTTCCTTGAATACAGAGGGCTGCCAACTTATAGAGGGGCTGTGCTCCAAAAGCTTAGATGTGATTGTTTGTAATTCAGAATATTCTTTCTTATAGCAATATGTTATACATGGCAGTTAGGTTCCCAGCTCAGTTCATGAAAAACTTAAATCAAATATTTCTGCAGTAATGTGATCATCTATAACTGTCATGAAAGTAAGAGTATATCAAGTCAGGAAATCTTGACTTGTAAATCCTTCACTTTATACCTGAAAAAAATTAATCGGGTATTCTCTCTTCAGGTGTCACCCGTCCCCATCAGTCCTAACAGAGCCACATTTAAGAGCATGGACATCAGGGTAAATATTTCATGTATTAATGCATAACTCAGTAAGTCACTAAATGTAAGTCTGTTCTGAAGAGTTTGAGGTGGGAAGTGAGAGAAACTTCCCTCCGGGAAGGAATTTGTAATACTTACAGGTGCATATATTTATAAATGAAGGACATAGATAAAATCCACATATTCACTTCCTAGCAGAATTGCTTTTATCTAGGAAAAAAATAATTGGATTTTTATGCATAAATTCAGTGAAAAATATATACTGCACCAAGTCTAATCATATCCAATATCAATTTACAAGGTTTGAAACCATGGTGTAGGGCATACTATCTTTGAGAATGCTTGGTGTTTCAGTAACAAATGCAAGTAACAGTGACTTCAGCCAAGCTCTAGGACCATGTGATATATTAGTGGAGAGAAATGCCTTTCTAAAAATGACTTTGAAAGATGGCATAAAAGTTTTGGGAGAATTTGTCCTCTGCAGCTGAAGACTTATCTTTATGCCTTATAGAGTGACAAAGTTGTGCCAGCTTCCATAAAGGAATGGGGCTGTCAGCCACACAGAGGAAAAGTAGCCCTATAGGACTTAAGACAAAAGAACCACGAACACAGCTATCCAGGGGGTAGGGAGCTTGCCTTTCAAGCCACACAGAGAATTTTGTCAGACAAAATGAAAGAGAAACAACAGCTGAAGCAACAAGAAAAGAAACAAAAATCAAGGGTAGGAGGTCATCAGAACAAATCTTCAACACAGGCATCTGGACTGTGGATTTCCTTTAAATTCTGAAGGTGTGGGAAGACAGCGATTCTGTACAAAAACACATTTCTTTCCCTAGCTACCTACTGTCAGCAGATGATATAAGAGTAGCCTGAAATGGGAATTAGTACCTAAATTTCTATGTAGATCATCTATTATCCCTTAACTTTGAGGCTATGTCCGTCCATCCACACGTGCGTGAATATGTAATAAGCACCTACCTTTTACAGCAGTATGGTGTTCTGATAAGAATCAGACATCAAATCTTCTTAGTACCTCTTCTGAGCAAGAGACAGTGAAGCAGCCTGAGGATGTGAGCCCAGGGAGGTTACAGTCTCGTGTTCCTCAAAAACTCTCCCTTGACCCTAATTCAGTTGTTTTCATCTCTCCTGGTTCTCTCTCACTTCTACATTTTCTTGGTAAACCAAAAAGTTAAAAAAAAAAAAAGAGGAGAGAAGTAGCATCATCCAGAGTGTCATTTAAGAGCCTCCTACTTGGAATATTATCTTTAAAAGAGTAAAAAGACAAAAAAGAATTTAAAAAAGGAATAGAAATGGAAAAAAAATTAAAAATTTGAGTCATTTCCATGATGAAAGAGCTTCCCCAAACTGCTTGGACCATTTTATTCTCATCAGTCAATCTAGGAGACATAGTTATGATCAATAAATATGTTTGAATGCATAAATGGATACAAAGATAGATAAAATAAAGTACTGAGGGGAAAAAATAACCCCAGCATAGTGAACAAATATTTTTAGGTAGAAAACAAGCTTCATGCTCCATGAAGGCTTGCGTAAAACACAATGCCAACGTTATGCCCGAGCATCAGGGCCTCTTATGTGATTCTCTTCATTGTATATCTTGGTGAAATCTCCTGGGAACTTGGGACAGATAACTACTGTGGAAACAGAATCTACCCTAAGTTGAAAAAGAACGCAATTTAGTTCAATCCAGTTCCTTCTGTGATCTTTAAAAATGTTCAGAAGTTAGCTGAAATAGCTCCCAGGATGAAGAAGGAAAGCTTTACATGCAAGTTGTCAAAGGAACATTATAAAGAGACATGCCTTTGGGGATATAGCTGATGAAAAATTTCTTAAAAAGGAAAAACAAAAAATTTCAATAGGATGAACAAACCAGATATGGGAATGGTGTTGTTTCCAGAAAACTAAGTCTAAGTTTACTAAAATATAATAAATGACTTCTACTTTTCTTCTACTTAAATATTAACATCATTATAATAGCATAAATATTTTTTGCCTTATGGATAAATGAATAATTTTTACTATGATTTTGTTCCCTTGAAAGGTCTTAAAAATACTTTATTAATTCTTTTAAAATTCTCCTAGAGTAAGACAGGGTCACTTAAAATTTATAATTAATATTTTCTGCAGAAAAAATACCCCCAAAAATTTCCTCTTGTGTGCATAATCACAGGTCACACACATACCTTCTTGCTGTTCTCCTAGGACATAGTTGATATGGGTGATTATTGACAAATGCTGAGACATCTGCCTGTTTGGAGAAACTCTATTTGTTATAAAGCAAAAATGAATCTTTACAGTTTACTTACCACATCCTTCAAAAAATTAAAAATAAAACCAACCATCATAACAAAAGGGGGACCTCTGCAGAATAAACATGCCTCTTGTGGATGGTTCATCCCCTTTCTGTTTGACCCTCCAGGATGTGCCCGGGTTCACAGGGAACAAGGGCAGCCCCGTTCACCAACATCTTTTCTCTGTGATATGGGATGTTCAGCACTTCCAGGAAAAGCCCAGATGTGGTGATCTGACTTTCCCTGTGAGTGATGACGCTACAAGCCCTGTCTTGTGTAGCAACAACTATCCTACTCTCCAGTCCCATGATCCATAAAAAAATCTGAAAATTTGTTTTGCTTCCTATTTATAAAAACACATAGTGGATTGACAGTCCACTTCTCTTGAACACAAGCCAGATCTTTAAATTTTTTGTTGTCCGGTACAAAATTGTCCCTTCTTATAAGTATTAATATTAGCGTATGGTACATATTAATAGTTAACATACCCTCCCCATCTCTTATCTTTCAGGAGCCTCGTTTTCTGCCCTAAAAGGGAGAATATGGGCTAAATATTCTTAAGCTATGGAAAGTCAATGTTTCTCCACAAAGAAGAAGGTCTCTCCTCCCAGCGTCATGACACGTGGCTCAGAAGATGCTACCATTAGGAATCTGATCTCATATCGGCCAAGATAGGGGTAAGGTCAACTTTAAGTGTGATCAAATAGCTTTCTCATGACTAGGCAGATGGCAACTGAGGTGGGACAGTAAACTTGGTTGTAATAGACATACAGGTAGCCAATGTTTTTGAATTTGAATTTCAAGGTGAGTGTCTTGACAGGGAACTTTGGGGAGAACTGTCCCCTCCACTCTCCTGGAATGAGAAAGACTTCCTTTCGTTAGTGTAGCTTATCTGCGTGGTGACCGTGCTATTTAATATTCTAATAGGGACACTTTCAGAATGAAAGGAGGTGCTATTAATGGTTACATTGGGATAACAGGAGTAATCAGGCCTGTCCCAGGCCAGCTAGGCTGTATGCTCACCATACTTAGTTCCAAGCATGTCAGCTCCATGGCGATCTGCTCATCCAATCATCTATAGAGCATTTTCTATTGTTTATAAAAGTTTTAACATCTGTTTTCATTTTTTTGTTCTTTAATAAACCAAGTTTATTTCTGAGATTCTTTCCATAGTGTATTGGAGTCAACTTCATGCTGTACAAATTTAAGGTTTGCTTTTAAGATTTTTGGGGCTGGAGAAGAGAGGTCTGTTCTCTCTCTCAGATGATGTTCAGAGCCCAGCACAGGGGCTGTGAGATATGTGGTCTTCCAGTGCCCTTCGCTTTTTTCTCTGTTGAGAATGAAAAGAAAACAAAAGAAAAAGTAAAAACAAACAAACAAACAAACAAACAGCAAACCCCCCAAACTCCCCCTTTGAGCAACTTAAACAATGCTATTCGGCAGGATCAGGAATACATGCTTGGCTGGTGTAAATGCTTTGCTTCAAAGCGAGCACAGCAACCAGCCAGCCAGGCTGACTGTTGGCACGGCGGGCTGATGAGGTCCGCTAGGCAAATATTGCTTTGGGAAAATTGCCCCAGGGCTGATTATGTGGAGAGCTATATGTGAACTTGAATGAGGATATATTCCTAGAGATTTATTTTGGGGCCTAGAAAAGACCAAAAGAGTCACTGGTTCAACTCATATTTTACAGATGAGGAAATTGAAACTCGGGAAGGTGAAGAGATTCGCCACTGTGGCAGAGCCTGCCCCTGTTTCTGACTCCTTTCCCAGGGCCCCTGAAGGAGCTCCATTGTGCTGCGCCGCACTGAGGGTCTGACTGCCATAGACCGCAATGATACGGTTCAGGAAGTACAATGCGTGGTCAGTGCTCCTCGTTAAATTTTGAGTTAGCTTAATTTCAGAATTTTGATTACCCCGTTTGTCACTTAATAGTACTGATTGATCGTTACTTATAACTCCAGTTCTGCTATTAACTGCCAGGGAGAAATTGGGGAAACTTTTTCACAGTGTGCTTTTATTTTCTTTTCAAGTTGTGGGGTTAAATTAAACAAAGTTGTTTCAAAGACTCCTTCAGCTTGAATTCCCAGCTAATCAACTCTTCTCATTTTACTGTCCTGATGTGTGAGGTCATTTGAATAATAATTACCTACTGTATAAATTCCAAAATTGTAGGAAACTAACCAATTTGTTCTGGTTGTGTTTTTTTCTCTTCCTTACACCACTCTCTTAATCATTCTTTCTTCCTTTTTAATCGTCCACCATTTTTTAAATTTCTATTTCTTTCTTCCATTTTATTTGTTTTCTCTCCAAAACATGTATCCTTCCAATACAAAATATGAAAGCAATATTAATATCAGAGTAACAAAAAAGGGAAAATAAATATTTATTTGAATGTAATAAACATAATTTGTCTTTCCATAGATAGCCAGATACTCACAGGACGAGCCACAAAGGCGCCATCCAACTAGGTGCTCACCCCAAGTAGGTCACATACAGTCATCAGGACATTACCTAGGTCTTTGTAAATCTCACGTATGTGGGACCAAAAAGCCACCACAACCAGCAAGAATGCATTCTCTCAACCAGTGCAGAGTCAAAAGTGCTAAATGGCAGCAAGTCTGAGTAACTTAGAGATCTTGAATGTTCCACGAAGATCAATTCAGATTTGACTGGTAAACACCCATCTGTTATTAAAGACAGAAAGTAATGAAGATACTTGTGGGATCCTAAATTTTATCTATTGCAATAACTGTTAGATTGTCATGGAAAAAGGAGAGTAAAATATTTCTGACTGCTTTAATACAGGTAGAAAAAAAATGCTTCACATCGTAGATCTATTATTTCAACCTGTCTCAATAAAATGGATGGAAAAAATCAAAAGATTTTAAGAATTTGAAAAGAATCACAAACGTTTGTGTTTTCTTGTTATCCTTCCTCCCTTCTCCTGTAAGTGCATATAAGCTGTAGTGATATTTTACAACCACATTTTCCATAGGAAACTACAACCTTACAGTAGTATTTTCACAAAAATGAGGTCACTTGCACAAATGTTAAGCGGTAACTTTCTTAACACAGAGATCTTCTTTAATATTTTATCCCCCAGAGTTAACCTCTCAGCATTTAGAGCTTCTATGACTATACAAAGAAACCCCTGTTTAACCTCAATGTAGATGAAAAGATTTGGTTTTTGAGAAAGGCAGGTTGTGTTCATTGTTGTTGTTGAGAGGAACACTATCTCTTGCTTTTCTGTGTTGGATTTGAGTGCATAGATTTCTGATTTTATCTTAAAAGTATAATTTCTTCCTTTTTACTAAGCTTAGGAGAGCTAAAATGTATGGTAATAAAAAATCCCTTTAGTCTTTTGCTGGGGAAAAAATGAGCAGCATAAATTCGGCTGGACAAAAAAATGTTGCTCTCTGAATATAATCCAATCTCTGTATGTTCACCGATTTGACCTTTTAAAAGGATGGAATCATAATCTTGTCCATTAAGATTAAAAACTTGAAAAAGTGCTAGTAACTACTGCCAAATGGGAGGGGCATTAAACTCAACTACAGTTGTAGACTTTTGATTAATTTCTGTACAATGAACAAATCTCAACTGACTGACTGTGATTGCAGGCAACAAGTGTAAAAATAAATAAATTGTATTACGTCAAAATAAAAAATGTCCATGCATCAAAATACGCAATCAACAGAATGAAAAGAAAGCCTATAGAGTGGGAGAAAAATCTGCAAATTATATGTCCGATAAGGTATTAATATCCAGGATATATAAAAAACTCCAACAGTTTGGCAACAACAACAAAAACAAATAAACTGATGAAAAAATAGGCAAAAGACTTGAATAAACATTTCTCTAAACAGGACATATAGGTGGTCAACATATGAGAAGATATTCAACATCACTAATCATTAGAGAACTGCAAAGTAAAATCACCTCACGCTCATCAGGATGGCTACTACCAGAAAAAGAAAAAATAAGATGTTGGTGAGAATGTGGAAAAATTGGAACTTTTGTGTACTGTTGGGGGGGATGTAAAATGATGAGGCTGCTATGAAAACAGTATGGTGGTTCCTCAAAGAAGGGAAAATAGAATTAGCAGATGATCCACCAATTCCACTTCTTGGTATATATCTAAAAGAATTGAAAGTTGGACTCGAACAGACATTTGTACATTTATGTGCACAGGAACATTACTCACAATAACCAGAAGATAGAAGCATCTCATGTGCCTGTTGGCAGATGAGTGGATAAACAAAATGCAGTGTATCTGTGCAATGGAATGTTATTTAACCTTACAAAGGAAGGAAATGTTAACACAGGCTACAACATGGATGAACCTTGAAGACATTACGCTACATGAAATGAGCCAGTCCCAAAAAGACGAACATTGTGGGATTCCACTAATATGGGGTATGTTAGTAGTTAGATTTATAGAAATAGAGAGTAGAATGGTGGTTGCCAGGAGGTGGGGGGAGAAGGGAATGGGGAGTTGTTTAATGGGTGCAGAGTTTCAGTTTTGCAAGATGGAGAAATTCTGGAGATTGGTTGTACAACAATCTGAAATATACTTAACAATATTGAGCTACATATGGTAAATTTATGTTAAGTATATCCTACCACAATTAAAAAAATAAAATGATAAGGAAAAAGAACTGCTATTTCAAATTATAATTCTTCAATCAACTACTAAGGACTGCTATTTTTTTTCTTTGGGTGATATTTAAAAAGATTATAGACATTACCCATTCTAAGAAATATGCACTCTCATATAAGATATTATAGAGTAGAATTTGAACAAAGATGAAAGCTCGGTGACGAAAATACTAAACAGACTCCTTTAGTCAGTGAGATGATAAAGAAAGGAAACTGGTAGATGAAGTAGGAAGGGATCTCTATTATAGAAATGGTAATGACCTACTTCTTGAAACAGTATGTAATCTGAGCAAACAGTGTAAAATAGGACATGGGCTCCCCGTATTTTGTTTCAGGCCTTTTATCATTAATATGAGCATTAAGCAATTTTATAAAATCTTGGTGAGGGAAAAAATTTTTATTCCATATATCTGCCTACAAACATTTTAAATGACAGAAAATCTTTCAGGCAACTGTCCACATCAACTCCAGCTTCTTCTTTCTGTTGACGCCTCACCACAAATGCTAGAAGCCTAAATATATATGTGAGGGGTTCTATGATAGCAAGTGAGGGACCTGCTCTCTGTTGTAATGGTTCAGAGTTGCCCTTAAATTTGAAAAATCCCTGAGCCTTGAGTGCATCTTCATGGCTGAGGCCATGGTTCAAGAAGACACAAGTGATGCTGTATGTTCTGCCATTAAAAAGAAAGAAAATTAATCTCCTGCTAGATGCTTTCCAGAAGGCTCTTACTGTGAATCCTGGAACCCACTCCCCTTTGCTTGAGGAATTGCCCTGAAAGAATACTTCAAAGTTGGCTTAAATGTACCCAGTTTTATAGTTCCTCTTCATAAGCGTTATGAGTATCTATTTTTACATGAGACCAAGGCAAATCAAATGTGTGATAAATTTTTAAATTAATATATTCTGATATGCTCAACCAGTAAGATGGGGTCTGACTCTTTCACTAATTTTGTAACTCTAGGAAAGTAACCTCAAATGCATACAATAAAATGATAGTAGTTCACTGAATGTGATTTGCCTAATCAGCCTTTTAAAGTTTTGTTTGCTTATTTAAATCTAGAGTTAGGAAAAGGTGTTACTCTCCCCATGTGTACGCATTAACTGTGGTAGAGAGGGCTGCCCTTCTGAATTTAAACCACACTGGGTAGTGCTGTTTTCAGGGCTGGTAAGTTACCAGACAGACCTATGTGATCACAGATTCGGGGGCATGACACAACAGTGCAAAGTCTCTGTTTCCTATGATAGATCTTTAAATGTGAGTATTATTCTATCCCAATTCTTCTTCAGTCATTTGTATGTTACTGTTTAAAACATTTAAACTTTAGAGTCCTATTGAAAGATCCCACTTTGTGCCGCATTTATGTGTTTGTTCACATTCTTGTTCAAAATGTTACTTGCATCTGAACCAACCAAACACACATGCACACACACACAATGAGGTTTTATTTTATTTGGTTAGAATTTCCTGAGTCTCCAAGGGAACTGGAATTAGGGTTGGCAGTTCAAACAATACATCCTGTATAAAAGTTACAGACAATGAAGGCATCTTTAGAGGCTGAGTCCACACTCCACAAAGGCTACAAATCTCTACCAGGAAGGTCAGCGTGTCTGTACCCAAAGATCTTCAATGACCTTCCTGAAATATCTAGTTCTTTTCCTTTGAAGAAAATGCCTCACTAGGTAGAGATGTGCCAGCGTCTCATACGATGTGTGAGTTGCTGTGGTAAGTGATCCCCTTCCTCCCTTATGGAACAAGTAATGCATTGTAACCCCTTGCAGAAAACTCCAGCTGTCCCTTTACGCGCCAGGCTTTTGGCAAAGGTTCAGATTTTTTTCCCCCTTGAATAGTCATAATTCATAGAGAGAGCCAGACACACAGATTTCTTTTTTCAACTGACTTTGTGTTTCTTTGGCTATCTTATCCCTAATTGCTCCCTGCAAACCTACTGCTCCGTGCTGGTAAGCTAAAGGGAACTGATTTCAAGAACCAGTAAATGCAAAATTTAAAAATTCACATTTTGAGACATATACAACATTTATCGTCAATTTTGATCCAAGTAGAAAGAACAGTTGCATAAGTCAGTTATTAGGAGCTGCAGGTGTGCTTGGAGGGAGAAGCCTTCTTATTCAGAAACTATAGATAATCCTTCTTATAAAACTCCCCTGGTTGTAAAGTATTTTTTTCTCATCCCCTTGGGAAATGCTGTAAGCAGGAAATCACATATGTGCATTAAAAGTGAGGTGATAAGCCAATTTTACCAGACTGAACTTTCAGGAAATGATGATTTTTGAAATTTTTGTTGACTCTTCAAATATTTCTGATTTACTTGAACTCAATTTTAATCAATTCGTACTATATGTGATCAAATCATTTTGTGTGCACGTCTTCCTGCATGCCCATGGACAAGCTTTCATGAAAATAATGTCATTTGAATTGGCAGGAAGTTGTTATTTCCTGTTCTGAAGTATGCGGTGAGTGAGGAGGACATCTGAGCAGAGACTTCATCTTTTGTTTTTCCTCTTTTTTCTTTTGTCTACTGGACCGTGAGCTATGAGCTCCCATTGAAGTGCACCCGTGTGTAAGGAGAGCTAAGTGAGGCCCATTCATGAGCATTTTTAAGAAGCAAAGATTTTTTTCTCCTTCACAGCTGACGTGAGCCAGAGTTTGAGAAGTAAATATATTTTGGGTGACTATTATGCATCAGGCCCTATGCTGTGTTATAAGTACAGTGTCTGCCCTCAAAGAGTTTAATATCTCACAGGCAGAGGAAGAGATACACATCTCCCAGATACATGGCCACACGGAGCAGATGGAAGGAACTGGTACCAAGGCAGGGGTGAGGAGTCAGTGAAAGACAAGATGAGAAGGAAAGGGTAGCCTTCCAGGATGGACATGGCTTGGATTGTCAAAAGGTATTCCGTGCAGAGGAGAAAACACAAGCTAAGGGGAAGTAATTCTGATATTTGGGGGTGGTGAAGAACCAAAAGAAAGAAAAGTTCATTGTGGAACTGGGATGCCAGGGACAGGAGTTTATACTTTATTACGTGGGCAAGAGAGAACCGACTGAAGAGTCAGAAGCAGATTGTTGACACAGAAAGGAATCTTTGTCAGTGCAGTTTAGACTGGCTCTTCCCAGCCTCAGTATCCTTAAGTCTTTGCAGAAATCTGGTTGGGACACTGTGCTCTGCCTCCCAGATCCTCTTTAAGGACGGAAAGACATAGTCCCCCAATTTCTGGGAAAGCTGCCGGCAGATGAACTTCAGTTGTCTACCTTCTCTGGGAATTGCTTCAGCTGAAAAAAACTGCCCCTTCTAGGAGCACCCCACATCTAAAACCTGGTCAACGAGCTGAGAAAGGGTATAAAGTTCTCTTTCCTTGCTCTGATTAGGGAAGTCTTTGAAGCGTTATCCTGGCTTCAGCATCCCCTACAGGGTTTTCCCAGGCCTTGCTGTACCTGCATTCCAGTTTATGTCTCTTTGCAATCTTGCTTCTCTTTCTATTGTCATTGACCCCAAGAGTACTGTTTGATAACCCTCCTAGAATCTGCTTCCCGGACAATCTGACCTGAAACGGGGTGATATTCTCCTGTTTCTACAAGTCACCGACAGATCTTGCAGGGGTTTTTTTTCCAGGGGTTTTTACCCACCACGTTGCCCAGTCTTGTGGCAAATTGAAAGAGTTAGGTTTATCCCTAGAAGAATGAACAGCTATTTACTAAACACTTTTAGGGCTTGCGGCAGCATCCTGGACATGAAACAATTTGGTACAGACCCTGAGGCACAGCAATACCACCACGAATAGCTTATAATGGCTGAAATGAGCTGTGCATGAGACAAGAGGTAGCCAAGGCCAATGTGAGTGGTGAAGAAGATGTTATTCATGACACTTGTTAACACGGTAAGGCAGACTTTATTTGGGACTATTGCCATAGGTGTAAAGACAACTGTGATGGGATTCTGAAGTAAGGGAGATCAGGCTCAATTCTAAATACAACAGGGAAAAGTGGGGATTTATAGCCAAGAAGCAGAGTGAGGGGTTGTAGAAGATGGAAATTGCTAAGAGAGTAGGCTAACATTTTTTTGTTGTTGTTTTAAACTAACCTAACAAGATTCTTGCTGAAGTCATGCCAGGGTGGTCAGACATTACCTAGGGAATGTCAGGAAATGGGGAATTTGGTCAGATATGGAGGGTGATCAGATAATATGATGACGGATTTTGGCTAAACTGACTTAGCAAGATGCTTGCCAACACTGATTGTATGAAGATGGAGATGGAAGCCCAAGATCAAGGAGAGAATCTTTGTCAGGGATGGTCATGGACGGGTTCACGGAAGATCTTGTGGGAGGAGAGAGTTTAGGGGAAGCCAAGAGGAGAAACATATAGGGAAGATTAAGTAAGGTATATATGCTGAGCAGCACTGGGAAACTTGGATGAGAGAGACATATTTGAAATCAAGAAACTGGTCAGGACTAGAGTGATGATCTCAATTTTCAGAAGATGAAAAATGGACTAGCCAGGCATAAAAAGCTATGGGTGTGGAAATTTTCTTTGTGAGTAGTCAGGCAACTCCTAGAGGATGAAGCAACAGGGATGCTATTCAATACGAGGTGGTGATTCCTTTTTCCTTAAATTCCTTCAGAAGAGTCAGGAAAGGTGGAGCACAGGCTCAACACTCAGAACTCTTCCCACTCCCCGCACTGCCAGCCCCCTGAAAGAAGGCACCAGGTAGTCTCCACGTTACCCAGCTTAGTGCTCTGACAATTAAATACTTGTCTAAATCCAAAGGCAGAAAGATTAAGTAGAAAATATATGTATGAGAATGTCTGTTTCCCTATAAATAACAGTGTTTCCCAACATTGTTTATTAGGGATATTTTAAATTTTTGTGCATCTAAAAGTAAATTTAATGTTTAATAGTAAAAACATTAAGTAGAAAATAAATTTTAACCTTTCTTAAGCAATTTTTTAATCCCATAAAGATGAATAATAATTTGTACAGGATTAGCCAAATTCCACACTTGAGGTGGAAATCCATTTAATGAGTCCAGTTAACATGCAGTCAAATTTTCTTCTAAAACAGCTATTATTGATTCTTTACAACCTAAAAATCCTACCTAATTTACATCCTTACATAAACATCTTGTTTTAAGCCACCACTGAAAATTATTTTACTTAACCTAATAATCTAAATCTTGAGGTCAATCATGATTCATAAATCATGATTAAAAACATCTAAAACAGCACAATCTAATATAAAGTAAGGAAAGAGATTATTGATGCTATCAGAAATCACTTTGACAATACAATTGTTGTTGTTGTGTTAAGTAATTAGAGGGTTAACTATGTATTCATAGAAACAGGTTAATTGAAAAGTATATTTTATCAAAATCGTCACATTTTCTGGAGTTTTGATGCTAGCTAAACCAGCCGTTTTCACTGGTGACAATTTTGCCTCCCTCCTCCTCCCCCCAAACACACTTGGCAATGTCTGGGGACATTCTGTGCTGCTGCTGTGGAGATTTGGGGTGAGCAGGCAAGGCAGGTGTCTAGCAGGCAGAGGTTAGGGATGCTGCTAAACATCTGCAATGCGCAAGACAACGCCTACAGCAAAGAATTATCCAGCCCCAAATGTCAACAGAGAAACTCTGAACAAACCACAAGAGTGCACAAAAGTCCGCCATGAGCTGACAGTTACCAAGAAATATAAGCCTTTTGAGTGGTACCAGGCTAAAAGGTTTGGGTAATTTTATGGTAGGTAACTATCCCTCTTTATCAAGCTTCTGCGAAAACATTTAATCCTCATTCTTGAGAGAACTTACTCTCATGAGTCAGAAAATGATCTGTAAAAATACTGAGTATTGTCTGCATTTGGTCTTTGCTTTAGACATACACCTAATACTCTGGTGGCACCCGCTAATGCTCCATCAGAATCCATTCTCCCTCTTCTGCGTAGGGATCCAGTCAGTTATTGCTGCGCACCCGCCTTCCCAGGCAGGCGCCATATTCCCTTAGCTCCTGGGCACGTGACTCTCTCTAATGGAAAGGCTGGGCCTGAAAGTATCAGACCATGTTCTCTCTTCCTTTAATTGTAAGCCAGGATGTGAAAGTGCCTGAATAAGATCTGGTAGAGCAACAGTTTAAGCCCCAGTTGGCAAGGTATGAGAATGTCTATTTCCCTATAAATAACAATGTTTCAAAACATTGTTTATTAGGGATATTTTAAGTTTTTGCCTAATAGTAAAAAAAAATAGTGTCCTGGCATAGCTTTAACTTTCATTTTTTCATTATGAGAAGGGTTAAGCATATTTTTATACTTTATCAACTATTTATCACCTTAAACGGTATGCTTATTTTTATTTTGGGTTCCATTAGAATTGGAATTTGAGCTATCAAGGAGAACCTTCTCACTCTGAGCCTAGCAGGGGTACCTTGACTGATTTAAGACAGTGGGTTTTCAGCATAATGAAAGCCTTAAGCTAGCTTGGCGGTATTTAGAAAACCCAGAAACTTCAAGTTCACTAACTGCTAATTTGACCCAGAAGATTGCTTGGCCTTAAGGTCACCTTGTAAAGGATAATTGCCTAAATCAAAGAGGAACTGCCCGATCAGAAACTAACAAAGTGATTTTAGATATCTAAAAATGGCTATGGACAGAGCTCTGAAAATACTTCTGCTTTTCCTCAAATTTTCTTTCTTTCTGAACAATTTTCTGCCTTTAAAATTTCCAGAAATTGTATATCTCTTACTTTATCTTATCTATTATGTCAATACAGACACAAGAAAAATTTCAGCAAAAGAGTAAGGTAGCTCATTCTAACGGCTGAGAGTCAGAGTCTGCAAAACATTTTGTGAGTAAGAAGAATTTTTCAATTGTTAATGATAAACTAGGGTATAGGTAAAATTCAAAGATAAATATTCCCAAGTCCCCCCAGATTTTAGAAAAGTCAACATTATCTTTGTAATACGTTCTCCATTAACAAGTACTAATAATGCTCCTCAAATCCTCTTCCCTTTCCACCACCTCCCCAGAGAGCTAAGTGTACACTTCGAAAAGTTTTCTAATTAGTTGCTCATCATCTCTCTCCGCTGGCTCCCGTCACCAGCCCTGCCTCACGTTGCCGAAGTAAACTCTCATTCTTAATTAGGAAGACAGAAAGCTGTTTATTCCTGATTCCCCCTCCTGGACCTGCCTATAAAATATTAATATATAAAAATGGGAAAGAGACGCAAAGGGCCAGAGGAACTAGACTTCAGGCCTCTCTACACCAACTGAGCCACCAGGAAAAAGCTTATCTGACAGAAACAAATAAAACCCTAAGGAAGAAATGCGAGGTCACACAAGAAGAGACCTAGAGTATCTGTCCTAATTAACTCCAAGTTTGTTGCCCTGCCTCAAACACAACAGATATGTGCTCAGACCTCCACTCAAATACCACATTTTCGGGGAGAGCTATTTAAAATAACATCACCCACCGCCACCACCATTCTCTTTGACCTTTATCTTGTTTTGGTTTTCTTTGTAACACCACCAACTAATAGAGTTTATTTATTTATTAGATTTTTTGGTCTGTTTTCTTGATTGGAATGTAAGCTGTATGAGAAAAGAGCTTTTGTTTATTTCTATATGACCCGTGTTTACAATGGCATTTGGCATATACTGTTTCAATGTAAACATTTGTTAAGTGAAGGAACGAATGAATGAATAAATAAATGAATGACAAATTGAATTTCCTGACTGCTCTTTGTTCTCAGCCTCACCTCTTTTCAACACATACTGCAGAGTGCTAGTGTGACGTTAGAAAACAGCGCTACTCCCAGTGTGGTCCCTGCTGCCTCCGCGTCAGCAACCCCGGGGAGCCTATTAGAAATGCAAATTCCCAAGGCTCTCTCTGGAGCTACTACTATTCATACTCTATAAGTAGGAACCAAGAAACTATATTGTCAAAAGCTCTCTAGGTGGTTTTTATGCACTCCCAAATTTAACGAGCCTGTCTTGAAAAGAATATATGACCACATTATTGATTGGCTTTAACTCTCCTCTTTTCCCTGGGACAAATTTTAAACTCTTTCACTTGGCCCGTGCACCCTGTGAGCCCCAGCCCATGTCTGTTCACCCCGCTTGGCCCTGTCGCCAACCCGATTTTCACTTGAGTTCCAGTTTGCTCGACTTTTTAAGTGCTTTTACTTTCTCCGGCTTCATCTTTCACACTGTATGCCCTCTGACTGTGATCTGTCCCCTCTTTATCACTTCTGCTACCTGCTTAGCCCTGTCCACTGTCTGGGCGGTTATAAGGCCCTGCATTGTTTTATGTGGCATTCTGTACTTTCCCTTCTTATACTTTATGCGTGTGTGTATTGAACGATATTTCAGTTCCACTGCTCAGAGAGATCATTTATTAACTGAATTTTTTGTACTCATCTGGGTAAACAATCATTTTGGAAATTCATTTCAGTTCCAAAGACCTGATTTACATGTTGTCTCTAAGAAGATTCCCAACTGGTAAATTTAGTACCTGTCATTAATATGCGGGAATCAATGAGATAAGGAAAAGGAAAAGAAAGAAAAGGACAACAGCCCCTAAGGAAAAGAAATGTGGAAGATTTAGCAAACCACAAACGTGAGGTTTTGAAGGGAAGTGCTGAAACGTCACTTAAAAGGCCAAAAAATACTGACTAGTTAGCACCAAAGGCTGACAATAGAAACTTACAATAATGTACGATTTGGGAAGAGCTATTCTCTGACTCTCACCTATGAAAAGAGAGGAAGTTATAATGCCTGGAAGTGCCCAAACTGCTATTTTATCATATGACCCAAGACCCTACATTAAGTTAGAAGAGAGGCAACTGCAAATGAACTTTCATGTGCATTATTGCCTAACATCCTCTTTTATGCTTCTGCTCCATTAAAAGAAGCTGTGGTGCTTCCCCTGCTCTGAATTTCATTTTCCTCGGCACACCGCTGCAGAGGCTGCCGTGCCCTGCATGCTGGAACGATTAATTGATCAGTTAGCTCTTCAGTGCAACTACTCTTCATGCCTATGCATTCATCTCCCAGTGATGTAGAAGCCTCAGGGATTCTCTGTGACCTCAGGCTAGTTATTGTCTTTGAATCCCCATCTCCTTCTCATTAGTAAAATAGGGCTAAGAATAGGATGTCATGAGTGAACGTAAGATGCTATAGATAAAATGCACAACGCAGAGTAGACTATTTAAAAAATTAATTCCTCTTTCTCCACCCACTTTACGCTTTAAGGAAATAATTATTGATCATTTGTTGAATTGATGAATGTAATGTTAGATAAAAGGCCTGAATTATCATGTCTAGGAGTTTCTATGCTTACTAAGTATCCTGACTAATTAACAATTCTTTTTCTATCTACAGCTTAAAAAACAGTCCTGCGTGTTGTAGTAATCTTTCTAAATAAAAGTGCCAAATGTGGAAACAGCACATGAAAGAACAAATTGCGTGTATTAAAAGAATCAGGTTTTGGAGAAGCTTTAATAGAAGAGGTGATAAACATGTGCGATACGGAGAAATGGGGGTGTAGTATTCGGATTGTGCTGATTTCTTTTAGAACCTTAGTCCTATATGGGATTCCTGGGCGTCATGCTCTTTCCCAGTTTTTCAGTGTCTCATCTTTCCTCTTTGACCCTCATTATTCCCTGCAGGGACCATGACTTAGATCCAACTCATCGTGGTAGACAGACATTCCAAGACCTAGCCAGGCATCTTACAAATTCATTTATTATTCTCAGATGAGGAAATTGGGTGGATTATTACCAGGAAATTGCGAAAAGTATGTGCTGTACTGATGGTGGGGCAGTAACATCACTGTATACAGTGTATACATCACTTTATACAATATGTTGGCCATATTTTCTAAACCAAAAATTGGGACCCACTGTGTAGAAATGGAAGAAAATATTTTAAATCTTTACAGATTTGCATAAATTTGGTGAATACCAAACCTTTCAAAAAATACATTTAATTTGGAGTTTCAATAAGCAACTGGGAGCTGATTTCACGTCACATAGAACTGTGTGTGGTGTACACATGCATGTGTACATGTGCAGATAAATACATGGCCTAATGTCTCTAGGTGGGTCAGTCATGGGCTAGTGTAGCCAGGACAAAACAACATCCAATAGGCCTTCTTCACAGAGCAAGGCACATGACCACAATTGATGCAGCAAGTATTCCCACACAGGATCGAGTTTCCTGCTGCTCATGGGGGAGGCTGATGTGTTACTTTAGAAATTCCTTTTCCCCTGCGTGGTATCTGGAATTGTCAATGGACTACATCTATGTGATAAATAATGTGGCGGACAAAAGACTAGGCTTTGCCCAATTTTCCTAGGTGTTAAGATAAGTGTTTTATGATGGGTGTTTACAAGAAGACGGCATGTGAAAGGTGATCTTAGCTCTGGGCTGCAAGGACACCCCTCAATACCCAACAGAACTAAGTCATATTTCAGGGGTGGTGGTGTATTTAAAGTAATATATGGTATCCTTAGGAATGCATTCAGAAAGTGGAATTTGACAAATATATAGAAAATATAAAACTATTTTTAAAAATAAAGACTCCACCTACTTCTTAAATTTCTTAAATTGTGTTGACCATCTTCCCCTCTAGAAATAAGCTGAAGAACAAACATCCTTTTGGCTTCCCTATCAAAAGAGTCTCAAAATTAACCAGAGTTTAAAAACCCACATCTAATTATAAGTTTTTCCACATTGATCCAGATGCTGCGAATATTTTTAAAAAGAACTGAAAACCCCTGGTTTGAATGCAAATTCTTTCTTTTCTAATACTTTGAGTCTGTCCTGTGAGTCTTAGAGTACTTTACTAAGCATTCTAGTTCTTGGAGGCTTCTCTTTTTTTCCTATAGATTATAAGCTCCTAGAAACCAGGAACTGCATTTTATTTATTTTAAAAATAATCTCTTACTGAGACTTGCTTGATGTAATCATATAGTCGACAAGTTAAAAAAACATATATTATTAAATGGGTATATTGCAATGAGGTAAAACCATTTTTGGGATAAGAAGCAAAGACTTGAATATACAGAAATCCTATTTTAATTATGTTCCATCAAAGCCCTGGAGTTTGGTCACCGAGTGGACTGGATAACAAAGGATTATTATGTTCGTGCATTGCATGTTATGGGAAAGATCATAAATTATCTTGATGACTCATTTCCTCTAGTCACTCTAGTACTTCCAAAATGGGGAAAACTTTTCTGTCACTTTCCTTTAAACTTGTGCAATATAAATGGGAAAAAGAACCTAAAAGTAGGGTTGTTTAATAATTGTTATTTAATGTGCATTTAAAGCTTAAACTCTCTAATAACCATTTAAACAATCAATTGATTCCAAAGGCCATTCTTAGAGGTGACTCAGAATTCTTAGTGCCATTTTGCAGAGGAGTGCCTGGTGGCCCCAGGAGGTTGTTTATGTCATCTGAAGTCACACAGGATGCTCCCCATGTGTGTGGTGAGTATATAAGGATAAGTAACAAAGGCCCCCTGTTCCTGAGACTGAAATTGAAAAGATGAAGGGACCAGCCTCTTTAATTCTTGAATGACTTCTACTATCAGATTCTCTGAAGAGCAATTCAAAACCTTAAAAGGTTATGTCATTTCCAAATTCTTTTGTACCTATACCAAATTCAACCACAAAATGTTTTTATTCATGTGCACATTCGTTGGTGGCGACAAATTGCTTTATTTTGTGCTTTAGCTTTGTGTGTGTGTGTGTGTGTGTGTGTTTGTATTAGATAGTTTTCTTAAAGTACTCAGGGCAGTCATATAAGGAATAAATGCTGAATAAATAGTTCTGAATTATCACCTGTGAAAGTCTCCTGGAAATTTGCCTGTGGGCTACTGTGCTGCAGCCGTTAGTTGTCTCATTTCCTTGTCTTTGTTCTCATTCCAGCCTCCTTTGGCATCTGCTTCATTTCATTGTTCTCTCATTTTTCATTTTTTCACATAGGCCAGACTAATTAACTGCAGCATTGTAAGGAGCAAGGATATTAATTCTGTACTGTGCTTTGAAATGTACTTAAGATGATATTATATATTTATGGATAATTTTTTTTCTATGCATTTTCTCCTTATTCTCCCCTTCGAACGGGAGAAAGATATCATCGTAGAAAACCTAAACCGTGGCTCAGCCACCTCTCTATAGTAAGTGTTCCTATGAATTTTACATCTTTTTTGAACTTTGGACATTGTAGATACGTTTTTTCATTTAAAAGCCTCCTTTTTATTGCTGGTGTGTGTTTCCTGTTTTTCCCTTTCTTAGACCCCACAGCTTGCTTGGGGACCCTCACCCAATGGTGGATTCACAGAGGGACCTGTTAACAAGGCAGACCTCCGCCTCCCGCTCAGCTACTGCCTGTCAGCGCTCCGCCCAAGTGGAGGGATCTTCGAGTGGCTCCTTTTCTCTTTTCCTTTCTTTCTCTTTATCACCCAGGGCCCTTTTGATGCATGGGGACATCTCACTTGGGGGCATCCTCTGTTCTCAAATGAACTTCAGGGCACTCTGAAATTTGCCTCCTGCCACTAAGATTTAGCAAAAATTAAAGGAAAGAAAAGTTCTACATCTGAGTCTCCTTGAAGCCAAGCAAGTATTTTCTGCTGTTGCTAGAGATAAACTGAAGAAAATCCTCCTCGGGACACTCAGGTCTTTGTGAAGAATGTGGAGGAGTGATGGACAACAAACTACTTTTGGGGAGATAAACCCAAGGACTCCAGACTCAATGCCAGGCCATTGTTTTTGTCAGAGGCAGATGAAATTGAACAGATAGGAGTTGAGGTGTGAGGTTTTGTAAGCAGCTTGGTGTTGATACTTAGAGGTATTGGTGCTGCTTCAGATTCTGAATCCTTAGCTCCTGTCTCTTGCCCTTTCTTATGTGACTTGATCTCCGTCTGCCTGAATAAATCTTTTTTCTTTCTTTCACTGTCTCGCTTAATAGACCTTAAATAATTAAGAACATGGCGTAACATGAGAACCCATTATCTTCAATAGTTTTATCTTCACTTTTTTGTGGTAGATCTTTCTTGGAGTAAAGAGCAGTTAGGCCTAATTTTAACAGTAAATTATTACCTTTATTAGTCAAAATGTGACTTATATTTTAAATATTCCTAAAGATAAAAATAACCAACTAATTCACAAACTATTAGATGCAGCTGGCTCGAATCATGAACTTGACTAGAGAGACGATCAACTCTGAGGATAATGATGTAGTAATTCAAGGTTGTTCGATTAGATACATTTGCTAACCATGTTTAAAGGTCAGCTCTGGCTCTAAAATGACTAAACATAAGAATTGGTGAAAAAGTTTTTAAAATTTTAATTACAGAAATACAATCTGTACCTATTATGGCATTTTAAATACTTGATGGACATCCTTCTTCATTATTATACTGGTAAGTTTTTCTCACAAGTTGGGTTTCCTGAGGGAAAGAAATAGTTTCTTCAAATACTTTGAAGAAGTCATACTAGGCTTTCATATCTCCTAGTATAATGTCTTTTCAAGAGAAATAGTTTACTGATAATCAAGGATTAAAGGGTATAGTAATAGAAGGCAGAGTTAAAAATGGAAACTGCTCAGTAATGAAGAGGAATGAGTTCCTTAGAACTAAACATATTCTACCCAAAGATAAATGACCATGAGGCATGAATGCTGTAGTATAGTCTCACCCAGTTTGGGAGGCTGTGCGACAATATGTCTACTCAGTTTGTTTAACACTATCTGACAAAGTTTCCAAATTTCTTGCAATTTGCTGTGGACAAGCTAGGTCATTCTTAAAAAATGCAGTGTCCAGAGTTTAATATAATATTGCAGATACACTTTGGCTAGGGAAGAATACAAAATGACTAATGTACAAATGACCTTTTATTAATGTAGTACAAAATTATGTTAGGTTTTTAAGAACAGAACATACTGTACATTCTTAGTGAGCTTATGATAAAGTAACTGTCCCCCATTTTTCTTCTATGAATTTTAAGAAGCCTAGCCTTTTTTATCCTGTTATTATTCCAAAATGTAATTTTTAATTCTGAATGTAAGTTTTCATGTTTTTGCTGTTGAATTCTGTATTATTGATTCTGATGTCAAGGTAAATTTTCATCTTGAATTAACTCAATGCATTACGTATTTCTCCTAGCTTTGCGTCACTTCAAAATGTAAAAACGGCATTTTCTAAATCTCCCAAATGGCTGATAGAGGTTGGCTAGAACTGAATCTATTAACACTTTCATGGAGTCTTCCCAGAGGAAATTTTTACTACCCCTCTTCATAAAGCAAATTCCCTGAAAGAAAGCTACAATTTAACTTTTTTTTCCTTTAATCCCTAAAAATAACTCTATCCATCTTTGAAAAAGAACATAGAAATAGTAATATACAATTGATGTGAGAGTTTCCTACTGGGTGGTTTTTATGCTGAAAAACAGAAGAACTCAAATAGGGACCTCCTACCTGTTCTGGGTTAATCAATAACCTTTGGTTTTCCAAAAAACATCTGTGACTGTTAAGAACGAATTGAAATACATTAGAAATGGCATTAACGGGTGATGGTAAGGCTGCACACCAGAGGTTGCCGTCTCCTGCTTCCCTGGGCCATAGGCACGCCTTTTGGTCCCTTTGAAAGCCTTTCACATCTGGCTGGTGCTGAATGCATCTACTGTCAAACCACGGCTGCTGTGGTACCTGGTTTCTTACGAATTAATTACACGCTCAGAACAGAGGACTTAGGGGTGTCTGGGGACTCGTGGCAGAGTTCACACAGCCTCTTTTAAACAAAGGAGGCTCTGTCTTTCCTTATGCTCATGCTCTTAACGAGGAAGTGCATTTGATCATGGGCCACATTAGGGATCCCTTATTTAACAGAGCCACTGGTGATTGGATCAACGTTTTTCTAAATAGCATCTTGTGTATGAGCCATAAGGGAGGTTAGCTTTGTTCTATTTGCCTTTCAAATATGGTTCTTATCACTGACAGAAAAGAAAATGGCACAATTCTGCTTCCAGGGAGGAGTACGTGTGCGTGTGCGTGTGCGTGTGCATTGCTTATCACAAGAAGTGGGGGAGAGGCAGAAGTGCTCATAGGACAGCAGAACTGGAGGCAAACTAGCCAGCATCAGATGGTAAGGACTGTGTTTTCTTGCTGTCTTTATTCCTGGCCAGGAGTTTCTATTCGAAACTTTGGAGGAGGTTTGTGCAAGCTGAAGGCACGGCTCCAGCTGAGAGTGAAATGCTTTGTGAATACACATCTCACAGGTCACGACTCAGAACCCAAGTCCCAGATATCTAAAATTTTCAAAGTGATTCCTAGAGTGTTTAAGAGCCACCATTCTTGTGCAACAATGGCTCTTTAGTCAAGTCACTTCCTAAAATCAACTTAACACAGCAACACCACAGAAGAAAGTCAACACTGCTGGATTTTGGAGCTTGGTCTGGGACTTGGAATTTGGGTGGTATGGCCTTTGCATTATCATCAGCGTGGGCAGCATCTGTCTAACAAACCTACAGCTGTGCCCGTGCTGCACAAGGTGCTAGCAAGCACAGTAGAGAAGGGGACATGGAAAAGATGGCCGGCCAAGGGCATGAAATGAGTAGAAAGAAATAACACACCAACTATAAACAGCTGGCTAAGTGGAGCCATTAAGCTCTGAGGGCACTCAAGACTTACCAGGAGCTCCTTAATTCCCGAGACTAGATGAGAGAACTTAAGCTACTTCCCACTTTTCAGGTGTCGGAAACTCTTGGCAGAGAAGAAAAACAAGTAGAAGCAAAGAATTAATGGGAAGGAAGGGGTTTGGGGGTGTGAGAAGTGCTGGGTGGAAACCTGGTACATTGAAGCTTCTTTCTTTGGCAGACTTAATTGTGCAGTTGAGCTCTCTCTAGAAGTAAATTTCTATGCATTTTCCCAGGCACTCTGAATCATAACAATGGGAAGAAGGAAAGTTACCCAGACTCTGCTACTTTTTCAATACTCTCTTTCATGATGAAGGTCATGAACAAACAAGCAAAAACCTTCGACCCCTCAAAGATCTTTTGTAAATCCTCAGTCACACATTTGTGAGAAAATCAACGCGTAATAATAAAAAGGACGCTCCTAGGTGGGCTTGTTTTCTGGTCTTCCTTGTATGTGATGTTGTGTTAATTGCACAGATAAATTGTCTGTGTCCGACTGAAAAACTGGCCAAGGGACAGAGGTGACGAATTAAAAGACTTTTTCATTACCAGAGTCTAGAGTTCTAAACTGACTTGGATGTGGAATGAGTCTAAGCAACTTGGAAAAAACAGAGACAAGTAATATAAAACAAACAAGAGGAGTGCCTCTTATGTGTAATTATTACTTTTTAATTTCCAATAGTTTCCTAAGTAACTAAAACAAGTTCACTTCAGCAGCTAAGCAACATGCTTAGTGTCCAGTTCTCTTGGGGTCATGTTATTTCAATCACGTAATCTACTGAGATTTTCCTTTGCCAAAGACCAGAGGCATCCTTGAAAGCAGTTTTGGATCGCACCCAAAAATGTAAAGGACCTGGCATTTTCTTAATTGCAGAGCAAACTGAATTACAAGGAACTGAGAAGGTAGGTAAGGGGTGAGGAAGTGGTGGCAATTTGTAAAATGAAATACATTTGTTCTCCTTAAAAGCACAACGTTGGCATCTCTATACTGAAGTGGGGACTTAGAATACAACAAGAGAAAACAATGTTTCTGGATTTTTTTTTTTTTAGATCGGTCAAACAATAAGCTAATTATCAAAAAACAATAATGGCATAGGACAAGCATTAGCAAAGCAGAAAGTTAGTGGCAAGGTTGTTGATAATCCTGGTGCTGTTCTATGGCCCCACCAGAGGCTGGAAATGTACGTTGGATTTTAGCCTGAATTACTCTCCTCTTTTGGCTCCACAGGGAGGAAAACTATTTGGCATCTGTTTCAATTCAGTGTTGGAAACAGCACTTTCAAACATCACTTGTATGTGTTCATGTACTTGCTACTGTGAGAAACAACTTCAGAAGACATGGTCCTTCATCGTATGAGTTTCACTGTGGTTTATTATAATAATAATTTTGGGATTCTAGGGGATCCATACTTAGCATCCTTCTCTTTGCTACCTGAATTAAGAACCAGGATTGGGAGCTAGAACCAAGAGTCAGCCAGATGGAGGTCACAGTATCATTTTTGTTATGGGTAAACTGGACAATGTGACCTTAGATCTGCAGCCAAAAGGCCTTATAATTGTATATTCCAGCATTAAACAGAGGCACCCCACAGTTCCTGAGAAGGCAGGCATCTGCAAGTCTCCCTTGAAGGGGCGAACTCCACAAGCCGGGTGGAGCCCAGACCAGGCGGTCTGATGAGACAGCGCGGAGGTTCTGAGCCCCTGTGCCCAGTTTTTCCTCTTTCCCTGGGCAGAAAGGAGTAAGGGGGGCAGAGAGAGGCCGGCAATGTTAATCCTAAGTTCCTCCATATGAAATTGTGATGCTTAAATTGAAGGAGGTCCCGCGATAGAAATAACAATCCTATTTCTATAAAGTGTCTTCATATTCCTGTTTATTATCACAGTTTGCAGAGAGAAGAGGGCCTTAGCAGCTAAAAAAGACTGATTTCTGAGAGGAAGACAGAAATGGCATGTTGTGGATATAAAATAGATTTACCTCTTTTCAAGATGAAATGGATCTCATTTTCATTGCACTAATTTTTTTCTAAAAATTTTGGGATTTTTGGGATTTTCAGAAGCCCCATTTTTCTTCTCTTTTCCTTCTTATCTGAAGCATGAAGAATCTAGAATATGAAGGAATTGTGTTTCTTTTTTTTCCAGATTCGGTATTCTTGCTTGATGTCAATACCAAGGACAAATAAAAACTCGTGAGAGACTGGAGCTCGGGGCTGCCAAGGGGTGTTCCCTGCTACCATGCAAAAGGCTGCAGCAGGAGAGGGACCACGCAGCCATCCCGGGGAAAGGAAGCAGAGCCAAGGGATGGAGAGAGAGCCCCTGGCGCACCGTCCGCATGTGAGACCTAGCAACGGAGTAAACCGGCTGTCTCCTCGACCTTCTAGTTTTATAACCTTTAGGTGAATAAATAAATAACATATAGATGAATTTATAAATGACTTTAGGTGACTGTGAGTTGTTTTTTGTCTCTTACAACCCATTAAGTCCTGGGCAATTCAAGACTTACTTCCCTTGCTCCCCAAACTCTTACATATCTAAGGTTAGTCTGTGAAGTTTAACAAAACTTTAGTGAAGTTTCCAAGTTAATGGAAGAGAGTATGAGAATTACACAGAGACGTGGAACTGGCCCTTTAACCACAAGACTGATCTTGTATGACAGACCCTGACTCCTCCTCAGAAAATCCCTGCATGGCACCTCCATGACAGACCACGGGCTCCCTGTCCACTTTTAAGCTTTTCTATCTGCTTAGCTTTTATGTCTGTTTGGCTGAGGTCTCCTTTTCCTTACCATCTTGAACTTCCCTGATCAATTCTTGCCTAGGACTGAGAAGACCCAGAGAATCTTCCCATTCTAAGCTTCCTTCCCTCTAGACTAAAGTCAGCCTACCATTTCCTCATTTGCTTTCCCTCAATCCACTTCTTAGCATCAGCAACATTTGTCAACATCTATGTCCCTAAGAGAAGATCCATCTCTATATCCACAAGGGATGTGGTTTGGGATCTCAACACCCACATCACAACAAAAGAATTTAATATCATAATGCTCTTTATGCTAAGTGAAATAAGCCAGGCAGTGAAAGACAGATACCATATGATCTCACCTATAAGTGGAACCTAATCAACAAAATAAATAAGCAAGCAGAATATAAACAGCAACATTGAAATAAAAAACAAACTGACACTAACCACAGGGGAGGAGGGTGGGGGATGAGAGAGCAAAGTGAGGGAAAGGGTCATTGAAGAACATGCATAAAGGACCCGTGGACAAAGCCAAATTGGGGAAGGATTGAGGGTGGGAGGTGGGGGTGGGGTGGGGCTGGGGAAAGTGGTGGTGGGAAAATGTTGGCAAAAAAAAAAAGTGGACGGGGGAGACTGGGAGTAGTGTGAGAAATTAAGAAGTCACAGAACTGGTGTGGCAGCCCATGGACATGGACTAAGAGGTGTGGGGATGATGGGATGGGGTGCAGGGTGGAGGGGATAAGGGGGGAAAAATGGGACAACTGTCATAGCATAATCAATAAAATACACAGAAAAAAAAGAATTTAATATCAGTAGGAGAGTTACCCATCTGGTAACTGAGGGCAGCCCTTCTTCACATTTACTTCCCAATTATAAAGAGAAAAGAAGCCTCTTTCTCTTTCCAATACAGTCTTGGTTGACTGTTGACAAATTTTATTCTGGAATGCTACCTCCTGCATGAAGTAAAAGGGAATGATAGAAGATTGGTAGTAGACTAAAGGGACAGAAATAGGTGCTGAAGGATCAGAAAATTAATCATGTCACATCATTTTGAGTCCACTTCTAAAGTGAGTGGTTTCTGGAGGATTCTTAAGTATCCCCAATGAAAGGGCTGCAAAAGAAATAAATGTCCAGGAGTTTGGAGAAAGCTGCATGCTTTTAATTTGGGAAGCAACTGATCGATACGTCCCTCTCACATTAATATCTCCATCTCTCTCTCTTTATTCCTCCCTCTCTAAAATTAATAAACATATCCTCACATGAGGATTCAAATTATAATAATTTGTTTAAAAAAAGAATTTTATAATCATACCTTGAGTCTCAGGTGCATCCACTGGGATCATTAGGGATTCTTCAACTGTATCTTCTAATCCTTCAGGCTCAGAAGATTAAGCAAGACTTGATGGAAGAGGAATTTTCTAATGCTCTACTATATTACCAATAATGTATTTTGTTTTTATTTAGGCAGAACTAGTGAAATTCTTCTACACCTTTCTTAATTTTACATGAAATATAAATTAAAGAGTTTACTCAAAGAAAATAGTTCACCCAGGATTTCAGTTTATATATTGTTCTTCAACTTAGGGTAGAATGATCTATGAGTAGTTTCTCTTAAAAGTGACAGAATAAATATTCAAATATTACTTGGAGGCAGAATCATGCCGCATTGGTCTCATGCTCAACATCATTTTTAGATGGGCACCAAAGTGTTCTGAGGGCAGACATATTTTTGACATAAAATGATCTTTATGGCAATGTGGAAGACATTTGACATTTCTCCCCTCTGAAAAATTATATTATAATGTAACATGGCTTTCAAACCCTTATACTCAGTTCAATTTCCTAGTGCTAGTATTTTTAGATTATCCATAAAGTCTTCCTCCCTTTCTCTTTTCTCTTTCTCTTATTCATTATTTCTTAAATTCTGTTCAGGCTTAACTACAGACATAACATAAAACCATGGAAATTAAAAAGGCCGCTTTATTTCCAAATGAATTACTTGTTGATTAGTTTTACTTGACAGAGTTCTGTCTGTTGGCCACAGAATTTAGGTCCATGTAGAAACTACTGTGTTGAGAACACCAAGCACCAGGGTTGCTGAAGTAACCGCCAGTATATTCCCCATTAAAGTAAAAGCAGGACTTCTGCAATACTGTGATTTATGATGACAAATATATATTTGGTGGTTGTTCTCTATCAGGCACAGAGCTCTTAAAACCCTCAGAATTTCCTAAGTGATGAGAATGATAAAGGTGTCTTTTGTTATGTCGATGAAATTTGGGGGGGGCCCTCACCTAAGGATGGGGGCTGGTTAACAGCGCAGCGAGTCATGTGACTGGAGGGTTGGAAATTTCAGTCCAGCCCTCTGATTTCTGGAGAGAGAGGGGTTGGAGGCAGAATCAATCACCAATGGCCAATAATTTAATCATGCACATGTAATGAAGCCTCTATAAAATATCCCAAAGGACTGGATTTGGAGAGCTTCTGGGTTGGTAAACATGCAGAAGTGCTGAGAGTGACAAGGAAGCTCCCAGCCCTTTCCCTATATGCATCTCTTATGTCTGAATGTTCCTGAGTGGTGACCTTTTGTAATAAATCAGTAAGTCAGTGAGTAAATGGGTTTCCTGAGTTCTGTGAGCAGCTCTAGCATTAACCTAACCCAAGGAGGGAGTGGTGGGAGCCTTTAATCTGTAGCAGGTTGGTCAGAAGCACAGGTGATAAACTGGGCTTACTATCGGTGTCTGAAGTGTATGTGTGGAGTCTTGTATGACCCAACCCTTAACTTATGGAATCTGACACTATCTCCAGGTAGATGGTTTCTGAACTGAGGTGAATTGTAGGACACCCAACTGGTATCCAAGAACTAGTGGTGAGGGAACCACCACACACACACACACACACACACACATTGGAAATTGGGTTTCTAAACAGTAACGAGCTTTTCTGCTTTTTAATTAAAAATGGTGGAGTTTCACTAAATAAAGAATGCAGCTAGAACAAGGCAGTTGACTCATAGATGTTACTTTTGTAGGAAATGGCCAACTGGGCCCCCCCTCCCAAATTCATAAAAGAGAAGTATTATCTAGTATGACCACTGGCTTCTAATCATAGAAGGAAACATCATAGAGAAATAGAGATAGTGAATGACAAGCTTTGAGTACAACTTGGAACTGGCAAAGGAAGAAAAGGCCCAGGAAGTCGAAGACAGGGAAGAAGAAACTACCTCAGACATGTAAAGAGCTTCTCTGGTTTTCATTATCATCAACTGTACAATGTGGTTATATGGAGTAAATAGAAGGTTTCCCTGTCTGAAAAGTACAAATGATAATGACAGTATGTACCTCACATTGTTGTATTAAGGATATATAATGGAATGTGTTAGTATCTTACATAAGTTTTATTTTTCTAATCTTTATTGTGACCTCGAAAATTAAGTATAGCTTTAATTTGCAAATAAGGAAACAAAAACACTTAGAGAATAAATAACTTGACCAAAGACTTATCTACTGCTAGTTACTGAACTGCAAATTTTGCCCACATTTTTCCCCTCCCTTTCAACTCTGCTACCTTGCCCTTTAGTTCATTTTTAGCTTCTCTGCCCCTCAAACCACCTTTTCCTTGAGAATGCTCATTGCTGACAGCAATGCCAGCCCTGCTTATAGAAACTCAGATCAAGAGTCTTCTCTTCCTCTCATCACACTCTTCTCTTTCTAGGTAATGAAATGGTGGGGAAAGGAAGGAAGAAAGGTAAAAGGGAGGGAGGGAGGAAGGAAGGAAGGAAAGAAGGAAGGAAGGAAGGAAGGAAGGAAGGAAGGAAGGAAGGAAGGAAGGAAGGAAACAGAGGGAGGTGGGGAGGGAAGAAGAGTAAGTGACTTCAAATTTTAAAGCTAAAACAATTTCAGGATCCGAGTCTTTGAAGATTAACAATCATGAAATTAAAGTAATAAATCAAATTGATATTTATATATTTTATAAAAAAATTTTAATGGCAACAGTAATGCGGAAAAGGCAGAGATTCCTGACCACAAAGTCCTCTGTATATTCTGATGTGATAGAGGGAGGGATCTAAAGGCGAATGAGCACAGAGAGATTCCTTCTATGCAGAGCCTTCTCGAACTTATCTGAATAGTTATCTCTCAATGGAGTTAGGTCTTGATTATCTTCATAATCAACACCAAAAACTAAAGTCCCTGGAACTTTAGTGTAGACTTTGAAATTCTCCAAAAAAGAAGGAATTAAAACATTTTATGTTTATATAGAGGGGAACATAGAGTATTCCCTTTCTTTAAACTGGAGCAGGGTTTCCCTTCTTTTATCTTTGTCTGGGGGTGGAGGAAGGAAGGTACTTTATAAAGAGAAAATCTGCCTCAGCCTAGTTTAGGGTCTGTTTCTAGATTTATCCCTTCATTCTTTTCCAGAAAATAAGAGTAACCTGTATAGATTTATGAGACTAATTAATTCACAAAGCTTCTAGAGGGGAGAAGAAGCAGTGTCCTTGCCCACCACTGAAAGACAGAGTCATTGGGTAGTTACTGATCAAGCCCTTGCAATTGTGAGGCAGTCCCTCCCATGCCCTACCCAGACTGTAGGCCATGCACCCAATCTTCAAACACTTTGAAGAGCTAGGCATTGCATAGAATCAGAGACTAATCCTCATTCTCTAAGAAAACAAATTTAGCTTTCCACTAATGACATCTCCATAAATTCTGACAAAGCAAATTTAGCCTATTTTTCTTTTTAAAAAGATACCTGAAAATAGTATTTACCTCTATTGTATAATTCACAGATCTATGACATCAATATTCCAGAATATTGTTTTGTTCCATTTAAGTTTTTAAATTTAGATTTAATATTTTTTTAATTTACATTTTTAATTGATTGATTTTAGGGAGAGAGTAAGGAAGAGAGAGATAAACATTGACTTGTTGTTCTACTTATTTATGCACGCATTGGTTATTTCTTGTATGTGCTCTGACTTGGGATAAAACCCACAACCCTGGTGTCTCATGACGCTGCTCTAACCAACATAACTACCCAGCCAGGGCTCTTTGCTCCATTTGAAACATAAAGCCTTACCTTCTTACCAGAAAGAAGCATTCTAAATAATAAACATTCTCACCCTGTCAATTTTCAAAAAACAGAAAAAACATTTCTGGGATTGGATGAAAGGAAAAATATTTAGACATTTAAATGAGCCATGACTTTACAAACATTGATTGAGAATTTAAAACTGAAAACCATGACAGAAGGCTATTTCAAAACATTTATGATTCTTGGACTGATATTAGATTTTCTAGATCCACTTCTTTATAAATCTTCATCTCCATCACCAAATTCTTACAGAGGAGGAAAAATGAAGGAAACAGATTATAAGAGAAAGCTTTTGGGAATCCAAAACCCACACTTGTTTTCTATCATCTAGTCTGGGTCAAGAAACTTAGAATCATCAGTGACTGAGCAATTTATTTTCGATGGCAGTGAAAATGACTTATAAATTTTTTTTCAGAGTTTGAATTTTTAATTTATTAGTTTTTTTAATTTTTAATTATATTTTATTGATTATCCTATTACGGTTGTCCTGATTTTTTCCCCTTTGTCCCTTGTCCACCCAGCAACCCCCACTCCCTCAGGGAATCCCCATGCCTTTCTTGATGTCCATGGGCCATGCATATAAGTTCTTTGGCTACTCCATTTCCTGTACTGTACTTTGCATCCCTGCAGCTATTGTGTAACTATCAATTTGTACTTCTTAATCCCCTCACCTCTTTACCCAATCCCCCACACACCCCTCCTATCTGGCAACAATCAAAATGCTCTCTGTATCCATGATTCTGTCTCTGTTCTTGTTTGCTTAATTTGTTTTTTTAAATTCAATTGTTGATAGATATGTATTTATTACCATTTTATTGTTCATGGTTTTGATTTTCTTTTTTTTCTCAAATAAGTCCCTTTAACATTTCATATAATAATGGTTTGGTAAAGATGAACTTCTTTAGTCTTTTCTTGTCTGGGAAGTTCTTTACCTACCTTTTGATTCTAAATGATAGCTTTGCTGGGTAGAGCAATCTTGGCTATAGGTCCCAGCTTTTCATGACTTTGAATATTTCTTGTTAATCTCTTCTAGCTTGCAAAGTTTCTTCTGAGAAATCAATTGACAGTCTTATGGGAGCTCCCCTGTAGGTAACTAACTGCTTTTATCTTACTGCTTTTAAGATTCTCTCTTTGTCTTTAAACTTTGGCATTTTCATTATGATGTGCCTTGGAGTGGGCCTCTGTGTCCATCTTGTTTGGGACTCTCTGTGCTTCCTGGACTTGCATGTCTATTTTCTTCAGCAAATTAAGGAAGTTTTCTTTCATAATTTTTTCAAATAATTTCCAATTTCTTGTTCTTTCTCTTCTCCTTCTGGCAATCCTATGATGAGAATGTTGGATATTTTGAAGTTATCCCAGAGGCTGCTTATACTATCCTCATTTTTTTGAATTCTTTTTTCTTGTTGTTGTTCCGATTGGTTGTTTTTGCTTTCTTGTGTTCCAAATCATTGATTTGATTCTCAGCTTCATCCACTCTACTATTGTTTCCTTGTAAATAGTTCTCTATTTCAATTATTGTATCCTTTGTTTCTGACTGGGTCTTTTTATGCTGTTGAGGTCTTCACTAAGCTCCTTGAGTATCTTTATAACCAGCGTTTTGAACTCTGCATCTGATAGATTGTTTATCTCCATTTCATTTACCTCTTTTTCTGGAGTTTTTAGATGTTCTTTCATTTGGGCCATGTTTCTTTGTCTCCTCATTTTGCCAGTCTCCCTGTGTTTGTTTCTACGTATTAGGTAGAGGTGCTTTGTCTTAGAACTGCTTTGTAGTGTGGCCTAATGTACTAGGTGTCCTGTAGGGTCCAGTGGTACAGCCTCCCCTATCACCCAAGTTGGGTACTCGAGATGTGCCCTTCATGTGGGCTGAGTACACCCTCCTCTTGTAGTTAAGCTTTGGTTGCTGTTAGCAGGTCAATGAGATGGATTTATCCAAGGCCAGTCAGTTGCAAGGACTGGCTGTGACCACTTACTACCAACCTGCACCCTCCATGGAGGATCAGCTGTACAGGAGCAGGGTAGTGGTGCTCTGAAGTGGTCTGGGGTTTCCTGGGTGGTGCAGGTCAAGGTCAACCCCAACCTGTGTTTTGCCCAGAGCCACCCTACCTGAGCTATAAAGCAGACTGAGGTGGCTGCTACCTGTGCTGGCCTTGGAGATTCCCAGGTGAAGCCAAGCTGTGAATCTAGGCTGGCTGCTGCTAGTGCTGGGCCTGTGGCTCACTGAGGCCAGCTGTTGCTTGTTTGAGAGGCTTTAGGAAGTTGTAAAACATGAGCCAAGACCAGTCATTCATATGGAAAAGCATCCTGGTTGTGCCCATAAGTTTGGTGGAGTGGAGTCTCTGGCAATCTCCAAGATGGGTCAAACAGTATTAGCCAGGTTGATAGAGTCTCGGACATGTCACCAGCTTGCCAAATCTGTGGGAGGAAGGTTTAGAAAAGGGGTAATGGCTTCTGCTTGCCTTGATGCCAGACACTTCAGTTTCTCCCTTTATGCCACTGTGCCTTTCAAGCTGCTATCCTGGTGCTGGAACTCAGAGGGGGGTGAGTCTGAGTAGGTGGGTCCATGTATGGGTCTCAAAGAAGGACTGCTTGGAGCTCCAGAAGTTTCTTCCACCGACTCAAAACCCATAGATCTTTGCAGCCAGAAATTGAAGGGACTTACCAGTATCTTCCTGGCACTGGAACCCTGGGCTGGGGGTTTGGAGTGGGACTATAAAGATATCCCTCCAAAATTTTTATCCACCACACACGGGTGAGAGATCATCTTGTTCCACCTCTCCACCCTCCTACCAGTCTGGATGGATGTGCTTTCTTTAATTCCATAGTTGCCAGACTTCCATTCAACTAAATTCCTGATGGTTCTGAGTGATGGTTGTTCTCTATTTTAGTCATAATTTTGATGTGGTTGTGTGAAGAAGCGAGCTATGTGTGCCTACGCCACCATCTTGACCAGAAAGCCCAATAAATATTAAATGTAGTATTCTTTTCTCATAAAGATGTATTATCTGCTTCTGAACTAATCTGAGACAGCCGTGTTTCAATTTTATGCTGTTTACATAATATACCTAATTGAGAAAGAAAACAATCTGGTTTGGTCAAATTTTCTTGTGGCAACTTAGATTTGGAAAGGATGGATTTTGTATTTAGAATATGAAAAGATGTTTATTATGGCAGCAAGAAACAAACCATAAAATGTGTTTAATGAATTATCCCCAATTGCCATTCTTGCTGAAAAATGACAGCACTCTCTAGAAGATTGGTAGCTTGGCTGTGCTTTTGAATCACCTGGAGAATGTTTAGGAGACCCTGGTGCCCTGGTTTCACTCCCAGAGATTCAGATGCAATTGAGCTGATGGGCAGGTGGCATTCTTATCTGCCACTGAAATTGAGAACTTCTGCTCGAAGGTGTTCTTTCAGCCTTCCTCATGATGTTCCAGCCACCCACCTGGGAAGTTATAAGATGCTTCATGATTCAAACTCCCGCATTTGTTTCAGTTACCTTCTGCTGAAGGAGGAAAATGGGACCACCCTTGAGAACAGTGTGGAAAGTGAACTTTCAGCTATCAGAAATTTACAAAGCCAAGTTTATGAAACTAAATGTTAACGGTCAGCCTGAATTCTGAGTTTCTTGCTCCCCTCTTCTCTCTCTCTCTTTCTCTCTCACACACACATACACAGAGCATACATTTAATAGGGAATTGAAATGTAAATTCCCACACTAGAAAAGCAGAAGAAATCTTAGTTAAAAGACAGAGAAGTAAAAATTATCCTAAAACAGTATGTCTCTCATTTTTCCATTCAACTAACTCCAGAAGTAGATGTATTCATGTTTTCCTTCACCTCCTAAAGGAAAGTGCAGACAGACATTTAAACAAGGGGGTAAGGCAGGTGCTAGGGGCAGCTGGCACAGGATGTAGCAATGTTCACAACAACCCCTATAGCACCTGAGAGGCCCCTCCCAGTAGTAAGGACTTTGGAATGTACAGGGCCATACTTTAAGACTCTTGCTCTTGGCTGACTTGCCTAGCTTCTCTGGGTGCCATGGACAGAAAGCTGTCCTCAGCGATGTGGGTCCACTTCTGAGCTCAGCCTGGCCTGGACTGTCAATGGGGAAACTCTCCAAGTCACACAAGATAGATACCATACCATTTTACTTCAACTCAATTAAGATTGTGAGCAAAGTAAAAGGAAAATAGCAGAAAAACAATGTACAATAGTCAGGAAGATTTGCTACTGATATTAAAGACTCTTGGAAGTTTTTCTAATACACGTCTTCCCTCAGAGCTTGAGCAGTCAACATCTTTGTTATAAAAAGTCATGTTAACTAAACTATCTTCGATATACACATTATTTTTACCACTAGTCTTCTGAAGCTTGAATACGTTAATGAAGATGATTTTGAAAAAAAAATTGTCATTTTCTAACTCCATGACCTGACCAATATTCCTGATTTTAAATACTTCTGACATTGGAATAGCTGTGAATACAGCCAAGTCATATGGCAGCACACTGTTCGTCAGGACCTGAGGAGAAAACTTATCTCTCTTTACATTAATAAGGATAAAGTGAGAGTTAATATGTCCCTGTTCTTTTTTAAAGATATAGTTATGTAATACTCAACAAATTGTTATCAGGCATCTGTATGCCATGCCCAGTACTAACTCCAGAGATTACAATGATGCAGAAGATTTGATCCTTATGAGAAACTGACAGGCAAGTGGGAGAAACAGACACAGACAGCACTGGCTATGTAGGAGGGGTTACACTGAAGGCATGTGCAGAATCCATTGGCACATAGAGACTCTGAAGTGACAAGAAGAAAACAGGTTAGTGTGTGAATATGTGTGCGTGTATGTGAATATCCCTCAAGTGATTAATAATTTGGAAGAACATGTCTAGAATAAAATCCATTTATTTGTCTCCTTCCGTAAGAAGTCTTAGCACATCCTACTTTTGTTTTAAGCCCCATAGTTGCCCTCAAATTGAAAGTCTGACCACCAGCATATGCACACTTATCAGGCTCCACAGACAGCTGTTGGAACTCACTAACAAGCTCTCGGTAGGAACATCTCTTAGGTCTGATGCAAGAAGCCTCCACCTAGACACAGTTGGTTAATTTTCTGATGACTGGTAAACATTAACCAGCTGGTGAATCATGACTGCGAGGTGCATGTAAAATAGCACAAAGCCTTGTGCGCTCTTCACTCTCCTCCCCTTTCCTTTATTATCTATTTCTTCATCACTGGTTTTAACCGGGTTCCTCGAATGCCTGGAAACAAAAAGTACAAAAACTTTAAGACGATGCAATAGCTATGCAGGATAAAGGTCTAGTTTTCAAACGCTTTAAAGCCTTTTCTTCAATCAAAATCTTAAGAGGGAGATGAATATACAAAGGAAATTAAAGCAGGACCCCTTTGGTTAAACCGGATAGGTAGCCCCATTTGCACAGATTCCTCTCCAGATCTAGAGCTGTTGTTTCCTCTCCCTTCCAGGCTCCTAACCGAGGCTCTTCACAGAAACCCTCAAGTTCTTCAAGACACAGTTAGAAGACCCCTCTGCTAAGAGCAGACTTTTCATGCAACACCTGCAGTAATGTCTCTCTGGCTGCGCTTGGCCGGATTGGAGTGTCAGGAGCCCACCCAGGTCCCTCAGTACTGCCGAGCTCCTGTTTTGTCGCAAACAGTGTGCAAACGTTGGCATATCCCTGAAACTTATAACCATTCTTCATCTCTACCATGATATCCTGAATGCCTTCCGAGTTGTTTTAAGGATTATTTTTAAAAGATTGCAAAGTTAATTTGCAAACTTTAAGCATCATTCAAATATAAGGATTTCTAAAAATGTGTAGCATTTTCACTTGATTTCACTGTGGTGTAGTGAAAACAACTTTAGACCCAGAAGGATCGGCATTTTAATCTTGAACCAGTGATGATCAAATATGTGACTGACCCTTACTTTCCTCATTTTCAAAAATAGACAAATTAATATCAAATAGGCTTATTGTGAAAGTTAAATGGCAGCAAGAAGTTTCCACCTAGCCCAAAGTATAATATATTATAGGCGTTAGCTAAATGTTCACCAGATCCAAATGCCTTTTTTTAAAAAAGAGCTACATCATTTCTCTTTACTATGGATTTTACATCACAGCACTGCACTGTAGCAAATATATTACCAATTGTCTCACCTGAAAAATGGTGCTATATAAATGCAAATTTACTCACCACAATCACACATACTCATTAGTATATGTCTCCCCACATCTTTCTTTCTTAAAAAACTATTACACCCACTTCTTTGTTCTGTACAGCAACTGCCTTTACAACTTAATGAGCAAAATTATTTATTTCTGAGCTTTTTCTCTTTCTGATAGAGAAAGCTCATTTGATTTGATGAAAGCATGTGGTCAGATTAAAATGTATAAATTAGCATATTCAATTTTTTAAAACTAAAAGAACATTTTATGCTGTACACCTGAAACTAATATACTATTGAATGTTAACTCTGATTGAAAGATTTAAAGAAATTTTTAACAATCATAAAATTATAAATACCAAAAATAAAACTAAAATAACATTTACTGTCTTTTCCCTTAAATCATTATTTTTGATAATGTATTTGTATATTTTCTACTATATGTGAAATTTCTGTATTTTCTGTATGTTACTGACAATAGACCACCACAGGAACTTTGGAAAAAAGAATGCAGAAGCCAGAGAAAGACCACCCTGCTATCTAGCTTTCTTTTTGTTTGATGATTTTTTTGGAAACCTTGAAATATGTGAAATAAGTGTCTTGCCAAATCTTTATATGTTTTGTCACTTCCAATAAGAAATTAGATCTCACATCTGTGTCTGCTTTGAGAATGCATCACTTTTTTCTTTTAAACAGGCATATGAAAATCAGAAAACAAAGGATGAGAAATCTGCACAGAATGCATGTGGCTGGGAGTGTGGCTGGGGAGGGTGGTGAATTCATAGTAAGCCTTTGACCTGGTAGGGGTTTAACCAGTTCTAGCCACCTCTCATTGCCCCATTTGAGTTGTAACAGGGCTGAGCCTGTCTCATCTGAGAAGCCCATTGACTTTTCCAAACCAGATGGAACTTATTTAACAAGTTGCTATCTTAGGTCACTAAAACACTGTGATATTAACTCTAATTCAGTTAAAATCAGTGATGGTTTATTGAAATCTTATCTTATTATTTCCACTTGGGACAAGAGAGAATTCTTATTCCAACTCACTGAGTAAGAGAGGTTGAATTGATAAGACAAAGCATGGACTTGGAGTAATTCATAATTTCTGTAGAACAGCTCCAGAAATCATAATAAACCCAAAGTCGGGAAAACAGCACATTAAATACCACATAGTACACCCACAGCAACAAAAACTGCCACATGAAATTACAAAGGTGGAGTCGATGGATAAAACTAATAACACATAGGGAAGTAAATACACTTTCTTGGCAGGGACTTTGTTATTCATACATTATTGTCTTTGCAATGATATCCAGTGGAATAGTCACCACTAAAAAGAACATTGATCCTTTATTCATTCTTGGAGGAGGCAGAGAAGTAGGTAGGCATCAGAATCACCTATAACCTTTAAAAAACGAACCTTCCAGAAACATGTCTCCTTTACAGGGGAGTGGGAGATGTAGCAGTGAAATGTACTTTTGGTCATCACTCCCCAGGTGATGATAACCTAATTCTGTTCCCCCCACTCCCGCCCCCACCACTTCACTAAGTTGCTACACTGAACATGAACACTACAGAGGATTTATACTATTGTGTTTGCTTCTCTTTGGTTTCAGAAATTAGAATAATCTCCTATTTCCAATGTTCATCTTTTGGCGAAAAGCAAAATAAGATGATTCAGCATGGTTTGTTTTGAGTTGTATTTCCTTTCAAAGATAAAAAGAGACTACTATACACTGGGTTTTTTAAATTTTTGCCTAATTTATGCCTCACGGCATCCTAAGTAAGCAGTCAAGACCAAAGAGAATTGTTTCATCAATTCCAAATGCCCAGAATAGAGACTTTCACACCTGGATTTGGTTGTGCATCCATCTGATCCAGTTGTGGAGGGGAAGGGAGGTTCATAGATCTCACTATTCAGAGAAAGTGAGAAGAGTTGTGGATTGGGTGCACCCTCTGAAACACTGCCTACTACTTGTTGAGTTGCCTGCAGACTCTACAGAGACCTTAGGGCAGTCCTATGATTTTGTTTTTAATATTCGGTCTCTTCCAAAATGAATTTTAAGTGGTGCAGGAAATGATCATATGACCAGAAAAGATCAATTAGAATTGTTTTTAAAATAGATTTTTATGAAGCAATAATTGAATGTTAAGAGAAAAGACATTACTCTTTCAAACTCCAAGGTACTTAGTTATTTAATGCGGTTACATGCAAAATTTATGAGTTCTACAGCAGCCAAGATAACAGGAAAACCTGATATATTATAGAGTTTTCTTGTCCAGAAAAAAAATTGATAAAAGGAAAGACAATTTTTTTTGCAGGCGCTGAACTCTAGAAAGAATTCATAAATTAGATACTTGCTTAAGAGATACCACATCAAATAATAGAAAATGACTACTAGTGTAGTTTCATAAACCATTCTTCAAATGGATGTTTTCATTTCATTTTTCTGTGAAAGTTGAAGGGATAACATTAAACTTTAACCCAGTAAACTTATGAGGGTAAAGATTAATGTGGTTCTGTCTGCAAATACCTTCGGGAACTCCTGATTTTTATATCACTACTTACTCTGTGGTCTGCACCAGGCCTGAGCTCGTTTGGAAAGATAGGCTGAGAGGTGTGTTGTAGTTTTCCAAACAAATAGAAATATAATGTTGCATCTTCCAATTATTTTAAACAATGCTTGTGTTATACAAGTATGCAAACATTATAGATAATGAGAACAATAAAACCTTTAACTTTCCCTCCATCCAGCGAGCACCACCATAAATTCTTAGGCATATTTTTCTAGATTTTTTGGTATTTCTTTTTCTTTTCTTCCTTTCTTTTTTCTTCTTCTTTTTTGCCAGCTTGCTAGCCCCACTCCGCCTCCCAATCAACAGTCTCCATTTTTCCCTTTCTATAATTTTTATTTCATCTAATACTGAAACCATATTCAAATTTACCCAATTGTTTCTCAAATGTTTTTAGAGCTGGTCTATTTAAACCAGGATCCAAGAAAATTCACTACATCTGGTTATTAGGTCCCTTCAGTCTCTTTTAATCTAGCACATTTACTTTTTATGACCTCAATTTGTTGAAGAGACAGGACCAGTAGTCCTGCAAAGTGTCTTGCCTTCCAGATGTGTCTAGTTATTCAGATAATCTAGTTGGAAGTGGGAGGATGGAAAATCAAGGGACACTGAAGCCATCTCCCATGGGTCCTCCTCTAGGCTATGTTATGCAATCATTGCTCAGGAAGACTCTGGCAGGAGGAGCCACAGAAGGTCCTAAATCCCTGATTAGCTAATCTGGGCACTAGCTGCCCGGGAAGTGTCCCCTTTCACCAGTTTAAGACTACAAAATTACAGTAAGAAGAAAAGGAGTGGGGAGCAGTCAGTGGGCCAGGAGTCAAGCACAAACTTAATGGAGAGCTATTTATTGGTGCATCCATGTCTCTTAGAAAACATGAATGAGTGGCTGTACCAACCAGGGCCTAGATTTCTGCACTACCCTTTAAGTGAGAACAATGAGCTCATCTGAGTGACAAAGTCACATTATAGTGGCCCCCTCTGTCTGTGTTAATGCTTGCATTTTACAGTGGCATTTTTATAAGGGAATAGTTCATTCAATGGTGGTAACTAACTCAACCCTGAATCCACAGTATCTGGCACAGTCCCTGGTACATTAAGAGTAGACTTTTGGGCCTGTCTCACATCCCTACATAAAATCAAGAGCAGTTATTCAGTACTGTCTTAGACATAAGCAAGAGGGGCCCCTTCAGTGAAGGGCAAAGTTCTGGTCTCTCCAGGCATGCCCCTCCCAGTGGGGCAAGGTTTCTCTGGGAACAAGGGCCACTCCCTTATATATAGACCAGGCTAAAGATAGATGGACCCTAGAATTTGCTGTGAAATGACCTCAAACATGTTTCGAAGAATGCAGTGGACCTCTATGCTGGTCTAATGTCCTGGGGCCCCCCTCTGAGTCAACAATACATACACCCTGAGCCTGGAGGCTGGCCATGGGATGACATTCTCAGTGTTGTGAATGAAGCCTGGACCAGAGGGCTAGGGCATTCATACGTGAGCTCAGAAGACACCTTGGTATGTGAGATGGAGCTGAGGGTACAGAAGGTGGGGTGCAGAACCTAAGTCAGCTCCCTCTACATTGCCACATTTCAGCTGGGAACTGCAAGGAGGCTAAGATTCTGAGTTATAACCTGGCCTTCCAGCTTGTTATCAAGGTGCATTTGTCAAGGCAGGACACTGGGACATTTTATTTAATAATATTACCTCTTGATGTACAATATTTATTTAGACAAATATATAGGACCACCATTCATATCCTTGCCCCAAGCGCTCAATCACTAGGAGTGAGCCTGAAGCTACTTCTTGATGAAGGAAGTGCTCCGTAGAGAAATAAATATTCTTCCTAGTTTTTTGCTTAAGTGCTTGGAGTCATCTAATCTACCTTGAGAGCCCACTGTTTCTGAGTGAGCTGATCATGTGGTTCTAAAGTCAATTGAAATCAGCTTTGGCTCTCGTGACCTAGTGGACTGAGCTCCAGCCTGCAAACCAAAGGGTCACTGGTTCAATTCCCAGTCAGGGCACACGACTGGGTTGCAGGCCAGGTCCCCAGTACAGGGCCCATGAGAGGTGACCACACATTGATGCTTCTCTCCCTCCCTTCCCCTCTCTCTACAAATAAATAAATACATAAAATCTTTTAAAAAAATTAATTGCAATCAGAGGTATCCCTCACAGTTCCTGTGTTCCTCCCTGGGACCATGATTATGGAGACATTAGTGAAAAACAAAACCTCAGTAGAAGAAACAGCTCATGGATTATCCAAGCCATCAATGCTTCTACTACACTTTCCCACTTCCACCGATACAGTATCAGGAGAAAAAAAAGAAAATGGCTACTAATTTCACTGAATTAATGTCCCTTATAATGGATGAATATTGGAAATATAAAAAAAGTTATCATTCCCACTATTATGGATATATTTCAATGTTTTTGCCCTCCATTAAAAGCCATATCAAAAGCAGACTAAAGACTGATATTAGGAGAAACAACAAATAGGTAACACATATCAAATGAATGTTTAGGAAATCATGCACTAGGGAAATGCTTTTGCAAATGGGAAGGGAGGAAAATGAACATTTCTATCTCTTCAGTTATGCCAGACTGAAAGAGAAATGAACTATTCTTACTTTCATAAGCAGCAAAGTTGTTTTTTTTTACCACACAAATTATACATCTCAGCCATATCAGAGACACTTCTTGTAATAATTTTTAAGGAAAAAAGATCATGTGCCAGCAAAATTCAATCCTTGGTTTGAAAAGTATTTATACATTATAAGTGAGATCAAAACAAAATGACTCTGGGAATGGAGGGAAAGTTTCCTTTGAAGTGTTCTGAGAATAAGAGAAGCCCCGATGCCATTTGCTTTCCATTTTCCATCTTTCTCCCTGCCTCTCTCTCTGCTAAGACAAGCTATTGCAGTGGTCCTCAGGCTGACATTTCATAGGAAGGCTCATAAGTGAAAACATCCGAACCTTGGGAACCTGATCGCCGTTACCAATTCTACATTTCCAAAAGGGCATTTAAAGACATCATTGTTTGTTCTCTGTGACTAGTTAATTGCATTTTGATTTGGTAATTGCAAACAGATTCTAGTCTCTCAGTTTTTCTACAAGCATAACAATCTTTAATATGATGGAACCTGAGTTGTACTCAGAAATTCCCAAAGAGGGTCATATTAGATTCATAGATTATTTTCTGCTGTTCTATTGTTAATGTTAGATCTGGATATTTTTTCTTTAGCTTATAACAATGGTTATTATTGATTCAATGTTGATTTAGTCTTGGAAAATTACTCAAAGATGGTGGCAGAAAATACCACAAAAAATGCTCATTTTATCTAGTTTCACACTATAGATTATTTACATTTTTATGCACTCCAGACCTACAGAAAGAATGCTCTTCCTGAATGAGAAAGATAGGGGAATGATGAGCTGTCTTTGAAAACTCTAGTTCCTTTAAGAGGGCAACTGGTCAGCATGTTTATTCCATCTCTAAAGTGAAGATACAGATTATTAGTAGGATTCTGAGCAAGATAAAACCAAGATAAAAGTGAAGGGGCTCTGCACAGCAATAAAAACAATGAACTACTGAGGACATGCAACCACATGGAGAACTCCCACAGACATATTGAGCAAAGAGCTAGAAATAAGAGCCTACATCCTATATGATTAATTACACGAAGTTTAAAAACAGACAAAATAAATCTATGGTGTTGAAGTCAGAATAGTGGTTAACTGAGAGGGTAAGTGTTAGACCTGCCAGGGAAAGGACAAAAAGGGAACTCCTGGGGTACGGAAATGTTGTATAGCTTGATATGGGTCTTAGTCTCCACGACTGAACGTAAGTTCAAAATCATCAAGCTGCAGAACCCTAAAATTAGTATATCTTACATACTTTATGTATGTTCAGCCTCAATTTAAAAGTGAAGAGAGCAAAAGAGCTAGCTTCACTTTGTCTCCTCTCTGTAGTTCCTGCTTTGTTTTATTTAGCTTCCTTTATTTCTTTTTCTCTCATCTTTTTCTCTTCAGTCTTAAATAGATGCTGACGGTAGACTGAAGAATCATTTGAGTTCATTGGAGAACAAACTGTATTCAAACCTTGTTATATTTTGTTTGAACTCAAACCAAATTCAGAATTTCCTTAAGGATGCAAGTATAAAGACATAATAAAATTAGCTAACATTTGTTTACCATTTTATAGTCTACAGAACCTCCCCCTATTCATTATCTCATTTGATCATGAAACACTATAAAGTGCATATTTATTCCCTCATTTTAGAGATTAAAAAAAAACTCTTGGAAAGTTAAAATGACTCGACAAATTCTGCACAGTCAATAAGTGGGAGAGCCCTTATTTAAACCTAGATTTATGACTCTAATACAGAAGACTTATGAACTTGGATAGAGAAACCAACTTATATCATTATTTTAGAACTTCTAAGTAAGAACTTCTTTCAATTTTAAATGTATATAACAAACCACAGCAGTATTCATGATACCTGTGAATGTCACTGTCTTAGGCAGCTTGGGTTGCCATAACAAAATACCATAGACAAGGTGCCTTAAAAAACAGACATATTTATCACAGCTCTGGAATCCTGGAAGTCCAGGATCAAATTGCTGGCAGATTTGATGTCTGGCGAGGACCACTTCCTGGCTTGTACATGGTTGCCTTCTTTATATGTTCTCATATGGTGTAGAAAGAGTGCTCTGGTCTTCTCCTTCTCCTTCTCCTTCTCCTTCTCCTTCTCCTTCTC